>PVJO010015958.1:0-43395 GCA_004026905.1 Hystrix cristata | reverse complement strand
TTTCTAACCCTCTCACAGGCTCCCAAGTCAATCAGTTGACAAAGCTAAATTTAACTATCACATTCTCTCCTTTATCAACGAGACAGCCAAACACATCTTGTTAAACCACAGTTAATGTCAAACAAAATGACAAGTATTCCACACACAACAGGAGATGCACTACTTCTCTCCCTGAAGTCTCAAAAGTTCTAGCATTTTTCAAAAGTCATGGTCCCTTCTGAAACTGAAGGCAAACTCCTAGTTGTGAACCTCAGTAGAAAGCAAAAACAAGCTAAATAATCCCAAGGTACTATAGCACAGAGTAAACCTTCCCGTTTCAAAAAGAAGGACTAGGGGATAGAAAAGAACTAAAGGAAGATTTAAATCTTCTTTTGAAATCTGGGTAGACTAAGCCCCCCTAATCCCACAACTCTTGCAATATGCATGCCAGCAAAACTAGCATCACATGAACAATACCAAGACTTGCCGCCAGCTTGGGCAGTAGCTAAGCCTCTCATACAGTGGCTGCAGCATCATGAGCACAGAGCCCCAGGAACCCTTAGGAGGTCTTCTTGAGCAGAGGCCCCAAGGAATCACTTCCCAAATAAAACACTGACAATTTGCACCCTTGGTCCTATAATGGGTAGGGGCTTGTTGATTTCTGAAATATCCTCAAGGTATTTTTCTTCTTGTCTCTGTACAAAGTATAGTACTTTAGTTCTTTTCAATGGTGCTAACCCCTTCTGCAACCACACTTTTTTGTCCCCAAACTTACATGTATAGTTCTTTGGGTGCCAAAATTTAAGTTTTTCAAATTTTTCTTTCCTATGTCTTCCCCCGATTCTCACTATAAATTTAGATAACAGCATCCAGTAGTATCTATGCCAGAGTCTGAATGTTAGGCTGCCTCAAAATTTCCTCCACCAGCTCAATCCATCCACTGCCCTTAATCTAAATCTTCCAAAAAAAAAAAAAAAAAAAGTCTCAGGATTTAGGTGAAATGTAAACTTTACTTTCTGCTAGAATGTAACACATATAGATTCTAGTTGCAAATGTAATCCTGGTTCCTGAGTAAGTCTCTTGGGACTGGCCTTTACTGGAGACTGGCTGCATTCCTGTCAGCATTCAGGTCTTCTGATCTCCAACCAGAAAAACGCATCAAGCTCTGCTTGCAACATTCTAGGGCGTCCTAGGCCTTTCCAAACTCTTCCTGAAAACTTGTTCCATAGGATTCTAAATCACATGATAGATGCAGATACAGCAACAACAATACTCTTCTGGTACCAATTTTCTGTATTAATCAGCTTTTCTGTTGCTGGGCACAATACCCAACAAGCACAATTTAAAGGAAGAGAGGTTTAATTTGGCTCATAGTTTCAGAGGATTCATTTCATGGTTGGCTGACTCCAAGGCAGAAACATCAGGGCAGAAGTGTGTAGTGGAGCAAAGATGGTTCATAGTGGTTGAAAGGGAGAGTGAGGGAACAATGCCAGAGAGGAAGGTATGAAGGACCAAGTACAGTGTGAAAGGTCAGGCCTCCATGATCCATACAGACACATCCAGAAGTATGCTTTACTAATCCCCTCGGTGGTTTCCAAGCTAACTGAGACAATTAACTCTAACTACCACACTTAGCCTTTTATTCTATTCAGGTTTTCAACACATTGAATAAGGCTTCCCCACATTAGAAACAGCAATCTGTTTTACTCAGTGTACTGATTCGAATTTTAATCTCATCCAGAAAATAAGCACAGACATATTCCAGGATAATATTTAACCAAGCATCTGGTCACCCATAGATTATGTACTGCAAACATGTACTAATAATTTTTTTAATTAATGCATGAAATTAACTATCATAATACCACTCCTTGTCAACTTGGCACTATGTGTATCTCTTGAACCACATTTAATCTTCAAGTGAATATGACAGGATTATAACTATGCTTAGTATGGTAAAGCTATCCTGCATACAACTGCAAATATACTAGTACCATTCACAGAAGACAAAGTAAAGTCCTTGAGTAATGTTTACTCTTCTCAGTATCTCATAACTTAAACATTATTATGTAAAATTATTGGTACTTAAAAACTATTATATAAATCCCACACATCTTATGTTACACGAATAAGGAAGGCAAGAAAACAAATATATACACACGCACAAATACACATACACACACTATATGTTTACATACATGTACACAAATATTAATAACAAAAGACATAAAAACACTTGTGACATTTAGTCCTCATTTCTGTAACTAGACTCATGTTCACAGCTAATATTTATAACTATTGTTTCTCACTACTCATTCTTAATTTCCATTGCCTTCATCAAGCAAGCATCTCAGCTGGTCATGGTTATTTGCTTGTGGAATGACACAACCTTCATTTCTTTCTTTCTTTTTCTTTTTTTTTTTAAACCTTCAATTCTGAAGGGCCTGGGCCATTAGCAGAACTGCATGAATTGTTTTCCTGTGACTTTAATCAGAAGACATAGTAATACTGAGATAGTCCAAGTGATCTTCTGTACTCCAGATATACTCTTCCTTTCTTCCATTGTAGAAAATCAGTTTAAATTATCCTTGATAGTCGGGTTCAGTCACACAAATCATCATAGTATCTGCCTTCTCTGTGTATTGACTGAGATGCATGAAAAGTCCAAAGTGGCCAGGATGTAGTCTTAAATTCTAGTTTAGTGGAATCATTGTCTCCCTATGGAAGCATTCTTTCCCTCATAATTAATACCTCATAACACAGAACAAGAAGAAAAATTGTGACCGGGCTAATAGGTCACTAGCGGCACTCCTCTTTCTACCCTTTACTCCTGGACCCATGCGCCCTGCCCACTGGAAAAACAGCAACAGATATTCGATGCTGATTCAGAGAACATACAGCCTGCTGGAGAACCTACCCTATTTCTAACCTCAACCCTAGTCATGTAGCTGGCAATATAAGAGAGTTTTCAAAAGGATGTCCACTATTCTATAAAATCAGCTGCTTTAGGATATTGGGACACATAGTAAAACCAATTAATCCCATGAACATGAGCCAATCACTACTACACTTTGGCTATAAAGTAAATTTCTTGGTTGCAGCAACGCTGTTTTGAAAACTATGATCGTAGCTAGGTTGATATGTAAGTTTACTGATGTTAGTTTCGGCAGAAGTATTGCATGTAGGGAAGCCAAATCCATATCCAAAGTAAATGTCTATTTTAATAAAAACAAAAACTTCCCTTTCCATAATGAGAGAATAATGGAGTAATGCCATATGAAGGGTTCAGTGTTGGCCTTTCCAGCTGGGAATCTGAGCACTCAGTGATGGTTGTAACCAGCTCAACATTAGTGAGTTGAAAGTATATGCTGTCAGCTTGGGGATTTAGCTCAAGTGGTAGAGTGCTTGCCTAGCAAGCGCAAGACCCCGAGTTCAATCCCCAGCCCCACAAAAAAAAAAAAAAAATGCTGTCTAGCTATGTAAAACCTCCAACCCTAATAACTCGGCCACTTTGTTCATGAACCCATTGAACGATGACAGGGGTGGATGTTGAAGGGCAGGAATCCACAAAAGTAGTCAGCCTACTTATTTGATTATTAATAATCCTCTTCTGAAATCTCATTTCTGTGGACATTTACTTGGAACAGAAATATCTTCACATTTTTGGATAATTCTGAAAAGATCTATCTACATATACTTTCTCCAAATTTCCTCATCACCAATTTTTCAATCACATTATTTTCATGTTCATGCAGTCGTTCATTGGTATAACATCACATGTGGCCATTTTTCCTTGAAGCAAAGTGAATGGCAACATTCTTCATGAAGGAAAGGTTTCCCTTCCCTATAGTATTTTAGGGATGTATGAAAAGATCATAGTCCTAACAGCTGAGCACTTTTTGATGGTGCCTGAATATCAGATAGAACCGTACGTAAACCATGAGGCTTAAGTATTCTATATTTTTTGTCAAGTAATCATGAAGAACTCCTCATGAAGCTATAAGTGGAGGCTGGAAGAGAGAAAGCTGCATAGGAAGACTGATTATTTCATGATGTTACATAGAAGAGTACATTTGGGGCCCTTTTAATGTAACTTATTTTTGCCTTTAGGGCCTGCTTAGATTCCATCACATATAAATCTCTTACATTTTATGATAGAGTACTTCTGTGGATGTCCAACTTTATGGCATGCCCATCATGAACTGCCCATCAGTGAACTGAGCGTTATGTGACCCTCCACTATACAAATGTATTACCAATAAATCTAGTTGCTACTTCTTGTTCATTAAGTCAAACTGACATAAAGTCATTAATACAATCTGTGTGATCAGTGTGATGTCTTCTGGAAGGGAAAAACAATCAAGATCCCTGAAAACTAAATGCTGACATAGACATGGAAAGCCCCCTGAGATAGGATGATGAAGGTATATTGTTGTCCTTTCCAGATAAAAGTAACTGCTTCTGGTGGTCTTTACAGTTACCAGTACAAAAGCATTTTCTAGATCAATAGTTATATACCAGGTGCAGTAGGGATGTGATAATTTGGTAGGCAATGAAGTCACATCTGGCAAAGTAGCTGTGATTACAGACACAACCTAGTTAAACTTATAATAATCTATTATTATTCTTCAAAGTCTATCATCCATTTTCTTCATAGGCCAGAGTTGTGAGTTGAGTGGGGATATGATGAAGCTCACCACCTGTATATCTTTCGGGTTCTTAATGGGGACACTAGTCCCTATAATCCAACCTCCCCTGGAATGCAGTATTGTTTTTGATATACTATTTTCCAAAGAAGTCACAGTTCTAGTGCTTCTACTTTTTCTTTCTCACTATAAAAGCCTTGATTGCATAGGTCAGAGAACCAGTGTAGGATTCTATCTTATACTGAGTGTGCTTCTTCCAATTAAGCATTCCAGAACTGAGGAACTAACCACAGCATCTCTCACTGAGCCACTGCAAGACAGACCTGACTGAAACTCCTTAACACCATCAGCCCCTACTCTGAATGGCGGGCCACCTGACCTTTGGTGTCTACTGAAATCAGTGTCAGTTTAGAGTCACTACCCAGTAGTACACGGAAGGTCTATTTTCTTTTCTCCAAAACAGTTACTTTGGTCCCTCTGAAGAAGGCTGAGAGAAAGATTAAGAGTACAAATTTTGGGTAGCTTGCAAGTCTTTCTTCAAGAGAACCTGAACTCCTCTTTAATAAAGAGTTTATAAGTCTGAAAATGAGTTTAACTTTGAGAATTGATTGAGGAGCTGTGACTGATTTTATGATTCCAGTTAAGGCTTTCATTCACTTGATCTAAAGTTTATGCTTAAATAGAATAAGTAAAAATGTAGTAGGTCCCTACCTTTCACTCTGGGGAACACCATGATCAACTAGCCAGTGTCATAAGTCTACATGAGTCAGAATATTCTGATAGCTGCTTTGACTCTGCTATTCACTACAGTAACCATACTGCTATAAGACAACATGACAGACTATATAACTTATAAAAAATAGAAGTTCATTCAGCTCATGGTTTTGTACTGTGGGAAATTCAATATTAAGTTGCCACCATCTTGTTATGTCCTTCTTGGTGAGTCATAACATGGAGGAGGGCAGTGTGTGGCTAGGAAATACATATGCAAAACAAAGAAGGAGCCTTAGATCTCTTTTCCTCTACATATGATGCCACTAATTCCATGAAAATGATACAAACAAGAGATACAAGATATATAAGGATATTGTTGGTGTAACATGGAACATTATTTAGGTTTTTTGTTGCTGGGTCAAAATATTTGCCTTGTACAATATAAAAGAGAAAAATATTATTTTTGGTTTGTGGTTTCAGAGGTTTCAGTCTATGGTCAACTGGCTCCAAGGCATAAACATCATGACAGAAGGGCATAGAGAAGGAAAGCCATTCAAATCATGGCATCTGGGAAGCAGGAAGAGTAGGAAGAGAGCCAGAGAAGAAGGGTTCAAGGACCAAATATAATCCCCAAGGTCATACTCCCATGAACCAACCAGGCACACCCAGAAGTGTGGGTGGTTTACTTATCATACAGGTGTCTCTCAAGTCAATTAAATTGACAATTAAGATTAATTACCAAACTGGCATATTGTTTTATAGTTAACTGTTTTTGGTAAGTAGCAGTAGGCGCTTAAATAACAAAAAAGTAAAGATATAAACCAGTATCATAGTCATTGTCAACGTTATCAAGTATTATGTACTATAAGTAATTATACATGTTATAATTGTATAGGGTTTTACATCAGCATTGCTACAAGCACATGGGTAATGCATTATGCTCTAGTACTATAGTAGTGACAAAGTCACAAGGTGATAGGAATTTTTCTATATGTGGTCTATCCTTGACAAAACATCATCATGCAGCACGTGATTGCTGTGTGTGTTTGTGTGCATGTGTATGCTTGTATGTGTGTGCAAGTATATGTGAGTGCATTTAGTATAAGGAATTGGCTCATATTATTAGAAAGGCTGAGAAGTCGAATAGTTATGGTCATAAGGCTGATACAGGAAAGCCTGTGATAGTGTTCCAGTAAGAGCAAAAATACCTGAGAACCAAAATAACCAATGGGATACATTCCAGTCCAAGTCCAAAGGTAGAAAACTGATGTCCAGCTCAAATACAACCAGGCAAAGAGAAAAGAATTCTTCCTTGGCCTTATTTCCTATATGAGATTTCCACCCACATTAAGGAAAATAATTGTTTTACTCAACCTATTGATTCAAACGACAATCTCATCCAGAAACACACTCACAGGCACACCCAGAGTAATGTTAATCAAATATCTGGGCAACTCATGGCTAACTCAAATTGATACATAAATGTAACTACCATGACAGTCCATTTTATAGCACCATAACTTAAATTAATAAACCTGAAGAAAATACTTTAAAGTCCCTTTGACAAATTTTAAAATAATTTGCATATAGACTGAAATGTAATTCAGTCCTTTTCAAAGTTTGTGTCATTGTGAATTTCTCTTTTGTAGGAGTCATTTTCCTTCAAATCTCATTGAAACTATATGACTTTCTCACATTTATAACTGTTCAATTTTTGTTTTGGTTGGTTTGTTGATCGATTAGTTGGTTGGCTGGTTGGTTGGTTGGTTTGTGGTGCCAGGGTTCAAATTCAGGGCCTTGTGCATGCTAGGCAAGTGCTCTATCACTGAGCTACACCTCAGCCTCTAGAGCCATTCAGGTTTGACACAAAAAATTCAACACAGTCCTCAGCCTGCTCAGCTGACAGCATCTCACAGACCTTCCATATAACTTTTTTCTGATTTAGGAAATGAAATATTATCCAGAAAAATGTCCTATCTAATTTGTCCATATTTAAGTATATAATTTAATGATGCAGCATTAAAGTGTTTCTAAAGACTTCTTAATAAAATGTACCCTCAAAGAGCCTTAATATATTATAATCTCATTCTTCCCATTTAACAGACAGGAAGATTAAGTTTTGTAGACATTAAACACTTCTATGACTTCCTAGGGCTAGGCAGTGGCAGCGCCAGAAAAGTGCAGATTAAATAAGAAAACATAAATTAAACATACTGTATATTTACCATTAGACAACAGTATTTTAATTTTAAAATATGTATATTTAAACATGTGATGAAGCAGTTAAAGATATGAGCTATACATGACAAAACATAGTCTTACTACTTATAACTGCCTACCCAAAGAGCAACCTAGTGAGTCACAGGTAAGGCATATAAAACAAAATTTGACATAACATTTCAACAAGGGGAGCACTTAAAAGTGAAAGTAAATGGGTCATAGTTTAATTTGAAGACAGCAATACATAGACACTAAAATTTAGAAATCAGAAACAAGGAAGTAAATAAACTTTGTAATACAATTATATTGCTTTTACTATTAAATATAAAACAACTTGTAACCTATGTTCTATTAATAGGAGCATCTGATGATAGTTCCACTTAATTTTCATTTCCCCTTTCATTTCCATACCTCCCCAAATATATTGGAAATTTTAAGTTTTTAAGTCATTCAAAAGTACTTTCAATCAGGTAAGGATAGATTTAAAATGTTCGCTGCACTGAGATTTTTAATAGATTCATCCCACGGGATTGACACCACTAATCTCCATATTTCAAAAGTAATATCTATATTTCAGAAATGTCTTTAGTGTTATAGAATTTTGTATAAAATATATAAAAGGATCACAGTGTTAACTTGTGCATTTCACATGGAACCCCATGTACAACTTGATCTAAAGCCAGTATTTTAAATGGATGTTGTGCCTGTAGTCATTGTGAAATTATCTCTATTCCTGAATACATTCCTTAACATTCCATCTGAACAATAGCACTATGTTCATAGTCAGCTCTTTTCTAGTCATCTTGTCTGTGCCATTAGATCCAGCCAATAATCTACCTCCTAGTAGTATCTGTTGGTACAGGAATTCTTGACAATACACTCTACCTTCTTTCTCCTCATTTCTGATGGGTATTATTCATCTTTCTGCACAACAATATTAACTCAGATGGTTCCATCATTTCATTTCTAGTGATGTTCACTTAATTTTCATGAAGTTTGTATAAACAATGAAGATGGTTTTAAAGATATGGAAATAATATCAAAGGTTCATCTCAGTTACACAATAGACTGAATTTAACAATAACTGCAAACTTTTCAAGAGTTGGCTGATATGTTGATGTAACTCTTCGGTGAGTAGTTTTCTTCATAATGAATGCTTAGTCAAGAAGTACTGTATACATTGTGTATATACAGGCAGTGGAAACTATATCTCCTAAGTAATGACTTACAATGTTTGCACTCCTAATTTGGGCTACTATCTTGCACATTTCTAATAACATTTTTATATATATATAAAAATATTATATATTATTTTATATATATAACATAAAATTAGATTATTAGAATGTCTGAACACATTTATTATTAACTTTGGTAACTAGAAATTGTAAATAAGTGTATCCGTAGAGTAAATATCAACTAAACAAAAAGAGGTAGTATTTCTTTTCAAAATGAGATTGTCACTGCACTCCAGAAATCTGTTATACATAGTTTGTGTTTTCCTTCCAAGCATTGACTGAAGAACGTTCAATTTATACATGTTAAAAGAATCAGTGCAACTTCAACTTTATAATGGAAGATAAGAGAGCATTATTTTATTTGGATAAGTAACTCAGTAATGCTATCCCCACATATTTTTTAAATCAACACAAACAAATGTTGCTAAAACAGTATTTCACTTGGTTGGTCCAGAATCATTCACAGTTTGAGGCTATTGGATGCAGAATTGAAAACCCCTTCTCGTAATGAAACAGAACTCAGGGGGCCTAATTCTCACTGCTCTCCATGCTCATCTTGGCTCAGCTGAGCTCCTCCAAACTCAAAGTAGAGTAAGAAATGAGCCTAGCACTCTTGCTAAAATAACATCACTAATTTTTAAAAATGAATAGTATTTCTTAGGAAATAACACTATTAAATCAGCAATATACACTATTACTGTATCTGAAATTTTAAGAAAATAGTGTATTTGGGAGAGCAATTGCTTATAATACATAAAAATGAACTAAAATTGGAAAAAAATCCACTTAATTTAAAATGCATTTTTTATGTGTACTCCCTAGGATTCAGGAGGCAACATATGGATTGATTATGAACAACAAATTTCATCAACAACCCAGGCCTCTGGAGAATATATTGTTATCTTTCAAAAGGGAGGTACTGTAGACTGAATGTTTGTGACCCTCTAAAATTTAAGAATTGAACTTTAACCCCCAGTGTGGTGGCATTTGAAGGTGAGGTATTTGGGAAGTGATTACAGATAACAGTGATTAGGATTCGTGCTTCTATTGGTCATCTTTCCCACTGCTGAAACAACATACCTGACAGCCACAAGAAGGAAGTGATTTATTTGTCTCATGGCTTCATTGGTTTCAGTCCACCATTGGATGGCTTCCAAAAGGAAACAACATGGTTGAAGGCTATGGTAAAGCGAAGCTGCTCACTTCATGGAGGCCAGGAAGCAGAGTACAAGGGAACAACACAAGCAAGATGTGTACCATCCAAAGCCATAACCCCATTCACACATGCACACACACACAAGCACGCACACACACACTCACACCAAGAAATGTGTTTCACTCATTTGCTAGGCATTTTTAAATTCAGTTAAATTGGAAACCATGATTAATGGTCATAGTGCCCCTATAAAGAAGCCCCAGAGAGTTCCCTCTGCTGTGAGGTCACAGCAAGAAGACAACTTTCTATGAACCAGAAAGCAAGCCCTCACCAGACAGTGAATCTTTTGGCACCTTGATCTAGGACTTCCCATTTTCTGTTTTTTTATAAAGCCACTCAGCCTATGGGAGCCCCAGAGCACTAACAGCAAGCACAAGGACATTCATTTTAGATTTTTTTTCAATGATTCTTTATTGAGAATTTGCTATGGTGCACACATGTGTACCAAAGTTTATATGAGAGAAACTTAATCTTCAATGCAGCTGTGTTGGAAGGAGGATCATAAGGGCATTTGGTATGGATTAAAATAGACTAATAAATGGATAAATGGTGCTATCATGGGAGTGGGTTTCTGAGAAAAGGATATGTTCAGGCCCTTTTCTCTCTCTCAGTCATGTGCTGTCTTTACTTTCTACCTCCTACCATAAGAAGATGTAAGAAGAAGAGAAGAATGCCTCCAGTTACAGGAACCTCAACCTTGGACTTCTCAACCTCCAGAACCTTAAGAAATAAATTTTGGTTTATTATAAAATACACAGTCTCAGGTGTTCTGTTATAGCAGCACAAATCAGACTAAGACAGTACTCATTCTGTACGTAAGAACATTTCAAACAGACCTGACTTAACAACAATTGTGTTATCCCCAAGTAGAATGTCAACATCATTGACTTTTAGATCTACCCAGGTGAATAGTGGAACACACTTTTAGGTGTATCTGGGTGGATTGTGGAGATGTAGCCTTGGCATCTATGTCTAGTCTCTTGCTTTTCCTTTGTGGAAATTTTCCCCTGTTCCCCTTCCAGTCATCATGAAAGTTGATCCAGTGGCCTTCTTCCATATTTCTACCTGTGATCCCTGCTGAAAAAGAGCCTACTACATCTCTGGTCATTGGAAAAATGTAAATTAAAACAACACCGAGATGCCATCTTACTCCAGAAAGAATGGTTGTCATTAAGAAATTAAATAATAACAAATGCCAGTGAGGCCGTGGCTAGTGGTAGGGAACACTTCTGCATTATTGGTGGAAATGTAAACCACCATGGAAATAGTATGGAAATGCCTCAAAAAAATAAAACTAAAACTAGAAATTCCATTGACTCATATATTTCCTTTCTAGATAACTTCTTGAAAGATTTAAAGTCATTACAATGACACATGCATACCCATGTTCATAGCAGTACAATTCATAACAGCCAAGTCTTGGAAGTGGCTTGTATGTCCATTAACAGATGAACGGATAAAGAAAACGTGGTATTTATACACAATGCAGTACTACTCTACCATAAAGAATGGTAAATTTGAGTCATCTGTAGAAAAGAGGATGCACCTTGAAATCACAGGATTAAGTGAAATAAATCAGACAATAAAGCTCCAAAATCTCATGGTTTCTCTTATATTAGAAATCTAAAAATATAAACAAAGAGCAACATAAAAGGTAGATAATAGGAAATAGAAAGATAGATCTTTTTGCAAATGTGAAGGGGACCAAGAGATGGTGGAAGGGAGGAGAGAGGAAAGAGGAAGGGGGTGAAAATAGAATTGGCTGGAGATTCAGCTCAGTAGTTAGAGTGCTTGCCTTGCAGGCACAAGGACCTGAGTTTGATCCCCAGCACCAAAAAAAAAAAAAAAAAAGGAATTAAGATGTTAAGATGTGTTATATACATATGTCAATTCCCCGTGAGGAGTATAATCATTATGTATTGGAAACAGGTACTAATAAAAAAAATTAAAGATGAATAAAGCTACTACATTAAAATAGCCTCCTCGGGAATTTGTCCCCCAGGATTCATTTCACTGTGCTTGGGCATCCAGGCAATCAGAGGCTGCTGCATCCATGGTCCAAGGGAGCTTGGCTACTGCTTGAGCTGGCAACATACCTTCACATTGTCCACATGTTTTCCCTTCTGGGCTTCAGTCTTCCTTTGTCCAATTCTTTTCTATTTCCCCATTTCTTCCTTTTAGAACTGAACATTTATCTTATGCCATTGTACCTTGGGATTATGTAACTAGTTTTTTATTTTTACTGAGCTTCACAGCTAAAAGTTTGCCCTCAGTCTTAGAGGAAATTTGGACTTGGATTTTTGAAAAATGCTGAAACTATTGAGACTTTGGGAAATTAATTATTACACTCTTAGTTGTATGTGGGATAACTATAGCATGTTAGAGTTATGACCTTGCTCTTGTGCTTATTTGGTGATTAAGTGTGGTTTAATGAAATGTGTTGGATGTCAAGTTGACAGAGATTGGATGTGACAGTTAAGGTGGATGATCAGTTTGATTGGTTTCAGAATCTGCCCATGGGATTGGTGAAGTACATTTCTAGGTGTGTCTTGGTGGGTCATGAAGGCATGGCATTGGGATCAATGCATGGTCCCTCTCCCTTCCTCTCTGGTGCTCTTCCTCTGCTCTCCTTCCAGGCACCATGAACTAAGAAGTGATGTTCTTGCTTCAGAGCCAGCTACCCATGAACTGAATTCCAAGATACTATAAACCAAATTAAACCTCTCATCATTTAAATTGTGGGTGCCACATATTGTGTTTCAACAATGAAAAATCTAACACCCATCTTCAATAAAAGTTGTAAAATGCATGAAGGTAAAAATAATTTAGGTGTTAAATTATTGAGCATATGCTCACCAATATGCTACCATTTTGATGGTAGGTATTGTTATATATTTTAAAACAGAATAATAAATGGGATTATTTTTGTCTATTCAGTTCAAGTATATATTTACTGTAAGGTAGGCTTCATGGTTTAAATATTGAAAAACTAATTTTACTTGACTGTCCTACAAATTAGTCATACTAATTCTAGTTACTTTAAATGCTTGGAGGATTGATTAACTTAAGAGTTTTGCGGTATTTTGGAGGAATTTTCCTAGGGGTACTAGATAAAATGATAACACTACCTTCATAGAGATACACCATAGAATATAGTCAGGAGTGTGGGTTTTGTAACGAAGCATCTGAGATCAAATACCGGCTCTACTACATGTAAACTCCATGACTTTGGGCAAGTTATTTGCTTCTTTATGTCTCAGCTTCTTTGTCTACTAAGTGAAGTTAACAATAGCTTGTAAACTACTGAGTTGCAGTGATATTTACCTGAGGTAATACGCATAAGGCACTTAGAATAATGATGGTACATAAAGTACATAATATATGTGAGTTTTCAGTATTATCCACCTCTCATTGCCAAGGTAACTTTATAACTTTGCATCTAAGAAAGGTAGATTTTGAGGTCAGAATGAATTGAACAGTGCCAGACACCTTCTACTGAGCAGTCTCAGACTGGCTTACATTAGAAATTCCACCCCTAACTGAAATCCATGAGCCTACGTTTGCTTTACTTTTCCTTTTTAGTTTTCTATTTTCTCCTGTTCAAAATGTTCTCAGATGGTAATCTATCATTCTACCCAATCTCCTACCAAATGTGCCTCATAGTAATCATTTAACACCAATATGCTCTAGGCACCCGGATCCCTGAACATTAACTCCTTTTTTAATTCCTCCCTGAAACCCTCATGCAACTAATTATACAGTAGTAAAGAAATTAGTTGTTTACTGAATTTTAAAACCAGTAATTAATTCAATAAGAAAGTACAATTAATATACAGATCAACTTTTGTATATCATTCAAATAAATAGAAAATCTCCTTAATAATAAATTAGATGCCAAGATTAATCTCATCTCTCTATTCAAATTCTTTGACATGAAAGTGTAATTTGAGGGAAAAATTGAGTCTTCAAAGTTGCTGAATATTACAGCCTCAAATGGTGGGAGGGAAAGTATCTTGAGAAGTTAGTTTAGGCCATACCTATGATGTACCAAGCAAATAAAAATGTAAATAAATCTTAACCATTACAAAAGTTCCATACAAGTAGAATAAGAGGATGATAGCATCATAAAGACAATGGATCTTCATTTTCATAAGGTTTCTTGACTCCCATCAAATTCACAGGCAAGAGTTACTTCTCTCATAAAATTTTTCTGCAGGTCATTCTGTATTCTACCACCTTTAAGCCAACTGGCTGTCAGGGGGAAGATGCTGGATTTGGGATTGATTTTCTTGCACGAGAGTTCTACCAAATGTGCGCTCTTCTTTTTGTGATCCACTTGGGAACAGAGGCACAGAAGTTCCTCCACGTGTAATGTAGAGTAGAAAAAGACTGACTATCACAAGGAACAATATATTAGCCATGAAGAAGAGAGTTGTTCAAGATAAAATATTTTTATTTTATAAAAGATACTAAATATAGTTGATGCTTGAAGATTTGCTGCTTGGTTGTAGCAAATTCTTTTTCTCCCCTCCAGTTTAATTAGTTTAGAGTGATAAGAAGGAATCCCAAAAAGACGGCTGTGAAGATTTGTTATTTTAATTAGCCAACTATATAAAGAGGAAAAAAAATCACCTAACACGAAGAAAAGTGAAGGCAACTTATGTAGTACCAAGAAAAGACCATCTCACCAGCAACACTAAGCTAAATTAAGAGTTTTATTGGCTAATGTAGACTCATAAAATACTCGAATTGTTCTCTGCCTTTGTAGATGAAAAAGTACTTTGCAGGTCTCAGATACTGATATCTACAAAAGAAGTATCACACTGACCTATGATGAAGCTGCTTGAATAACTTTAAATGCCAAAGAAAAACACCATGGCAACTGCCCAACATGTTTGCGTTGTTATGCCAGGTTATAAATGATATATAACACAAATACCAACTAAATGGGGGTGGAATAGAATATATCTTTTACATTATCAAACCAAAGCATTTAGAAGGACTCTGGTGTTTCCTATGGCTAGAATGTCAAATAGTTCGTATGATTTAGACTGAGATTTTATGTGCATAATTTTAGATTATCATAGATATGTTTTTTATATTTGGCCCAGGTTTCCTTTGCCTCACATGTTTTAAGTGCTTTCTGTGCATGGCTTCTGCATTAATACTGTGCTGTGTCTATTTTGTGATGTCTTATTAGTATTATCAATTGGAACTCAGGCAAACTTTTATATAAAATGGAGGCAAGAAGTGAAAATGGTCAATATCTTTTAACTGTTAACCCAAGCCTGAGGAAGTCTGCATATGCATCTGTTCTGCATTTCTAGAGATAGCTGTTTTTCTACCTTGGCTCCCTAATTACACCTTCTGGGAGAGAGGAATTTATACCGTTTTGCCCTTCATTTGCATCATCACAGCAACTGTAGCCTTCATGTCCCTTTGCCTGATAAGTTGCAGGGTTTTTGGTTTCTGCACACTGATTATTCAGTCAGGCTTCCCTCTCCTTGGATGGTTCCAAGGACGCGCAGTTCTTCCTTCAGGCTTACAGCACACACTTGAAAAGACCCGTCTTGCCTTCCGTCCTGCTCAAACAGCGGTGCGTGACATCTCCTCGGCCCAGTTTCACCCTTCAGAAGACTGAAGTGTGCCTGCATAAGAGCTAAATGCACAGACTTCTCGTTGGAGGCTGAATATATCTTTGCACTCACTTGGGAATTAACCCCTAAGGAGCAGGCCTTGCAGCTTACCTGAAGGTCTGGCTTTCAGAACACTTTTATTATTTGACAGAAGTAGTGAAATACTCCATGTCTGTCCTGAGGCTTTATGATTTTGCTTTCTCTGTATAGGTACCTGTAGGACACTTAATCAACTACCTGTTTGAAGTGCTACATTAATCACACAAAAGACACTTAGTTTAATCTAGAATATATCTTTTTAAATTTATAAATTCCAAAAATGGAAGTTAGATGAGACTGCCTTAAAAGCTACAAAAGAACTAACTGTAATTCTGAAGAAATCAGGTTGATGTAGTGCAAAATGAAGTCATTAGAGGTTGATAATTACCTAAAAATTTATGTACTGTAAATGGTTAAACTGGATGATTTAACTGAAACTTTAAGATTTCTCTGGGTACATATGCTATATTCAAGTAATTCATGGAGATTGTTATGGTTTAAATCTAGACTGTCTACTCAAAATCTCATGGGTTTAAAGAGTGAGTGGGTTTTGGAGATGCTGTACCCATCAGTGGATTCATTCATCAACAGCTCGGTAACTGAATGTGCTGTAAGGAGGTGGGCCTGATTAGACACAGGGCACTAACAGCATGACCTGGAAGGCTCTAGTCTTGTCTTTGGCTTCTCCTCACTCTGTGCTTCTCGGCTGCAATATGATGAGTAGCTTTCTTCCACCATGCCTTTCAAAGGTGTGTTTCTGCCTTGGGGCCAGCTGATTTTGTACTGAACTCACTGGAAACTAGGAGCCAAATAAACCTCTCTTCCTTTAAGTTTAAGGTGTCAGGTAGTTTGTCCCAACAACAGGAAAGTGACTAATATAGAATTCAAGGCAAAATGTCCATAAAATCCACAATTTCCTGTGGGGTTTGGTCAGATAAGATGCTCTTATCCTGTGGTTTGTAGGCACCTTTTAAGTTGGAGAGTTTATCCATCAAATCCTAATCTGTGTATGACTGAGTATAATTTAGGACAATGATCTAATTTATTCAAGATTTAACCTGTCTTGAAATTCTTCTTTGGAAATTGCCTCAATGTTAATCAAACTGGAGGAGAGAACGAAAAAAACTCTTTCTACCTAAGAATTGAACTACAAAAATAGCCACATAGTTTATTATGTAATAATTTCATCAGCTATTACTTTTATCCATTTCTAGTGCAGACTAACTTAGCATTTTTGCAGGTCAAATAAATATATAAACCAAGTATGCTAGAATCTAATATGTTACAATGATCTGTAACCATAACTAGACAAACATACAAATCATCTGCTATGGTGTAAATGCTTGTATCTCTTAAATGCTGAAATCCTAACTTCCAACGTGATGCTGGAATCCTCATCAAGGATGTTAGTGCCCTTATAAAAGAGGCACCATATATCAACCAAGAAATGAAATATCATCACACACCAAATCAGCCAGGGCCCTGATACTGGATTTCCCAACATGTAAAAGTATGAGAAATATATTTCTGTTTTTACAAACTACCCAAGTCTGTTTTATTATAGCAGCACAAGCAGACTATAGTATCTTCATTTACTGATATATTTCTTAGAGGTTTTATTCAGGAGTGTAGATACATGTAGAGATTGAGAAAGATTCCCTCTTTGCCTTATAGGGGTGAATCTCATGATGTACTACCACTGTTCTATACCATCTACCCTACACAAACAAATCTTATACCTGGAGTTGGACCTTATCTCAGAGATTCAGGGTAAGAAAGTAGAATATCACTAGGTTTTGATTAAGGTGAGGCTGATTTCAAACTCAAGAAGACCTTAAAAAAATTATAGATGGCTAAAATCCAGAGCAGAGATGGGATATTCTTCTGTAAAATCAAAGATGTTAGTACAGGGATAACTAGATATATCCCAAAATGAGATAAATTTTGTAAATTTATTTTATTTTTTAATTAAAACCTATATTTAAGCAGTATTGACTATTGAATGCCAATCAATAGGGTAATGGGTTCATCAATTTTGGCATATAATTAAAAAGGAAAGGTGCAAAAACTTAGAAAAATGAGGGTGTTTTGTATACAGTAACATGAAAGCAGGTCTGTGATAGATTAGGTTTAAAAATAATTATTTTAAAATGGGTGCCATATCATCGCATTTTGTTATATACACACACATTTTTTGTAGTAGCCAGGTAAGGCTTTCCATAACAAGACACATTAAAGACAAAGTATAAAAGAATATTCATTCATTCACTCTGAAGCTAAGGCACCAAAGGGAGAATATTGTAGGAAGAAAGGAAAAACAGAATATATTTGAGAAATCAAAGGAAGTGTAGAAGTGTAGATTATAGAGTATGAGTGGACAGTGTAAGAGCACTGGAGGCATGCAGAGGAAGAATGTGGAATACAAGCCTTATTAATGAGTTAGGCTTTTATTCTTAGAGACAATTTTAAAGAGAGAAGTGACATAATCAGATGTAAGTCAGAAATATTACTGTGTCTCCTACCTTGACAACAAAAACGCAAGAGTGAAGCAATGAAAAACTTTTTTGAAGAATTTGTTATAATCTAGGCAAGTGACATTTCTGGGCTAAGATAAAGTATCACCAGTGATATTAGAAAAAAAACTGCTTTAATTTATTAACCATTTGAAGGAGAGAACTACAAGCTATTCACTGAGAGAAGGAACCCAGAAGAAGGAGGAGTGTACACGAAAAGCTGAGGAATTCAGCTGGAAGCCCCGAGTGGCTACCCATCGCACATTCACCTGAAGACTAGCAGTGGATAAAAGGAGTTAGGAATGTGAAGATCAGGAAAGGTATCTGGGTGTATTCATTTAAGATCAGCAGCAAGTGTATTACAGTAGGAGCTGAGCTCACTGGGAGACTGTGCAGCATGTGACAAGGGCCTCAACAGAATGCTGGAGAATATCAAACTTTGGGGAATCTAGAAAAGGAAGAGGACTCAGAGAGAGAGAGAGAGAGAGAGAGAGACAGAGACACAGAGAGAGGGAGGGAGGGAGGGAGAGAAAATGGGAAGTCAAAGAGAAAACCAGGAGGTTACATCATCAAAATAAATTAGCACATCAGTAATCTGGAGCAATTAATACTGACGAAGCATGGGAAATAATGCCTCATGAGGTAGTTAGTTCTCTATTCATTGGACATCTTCAAGGAAACTCAATGCTTATTCGTCTCTAATATCAGAGAAGAGATTCCAGAGTTGAGCAACAGTTGAGTCTTAATGACCTCAAGGGGATTTTTTTCCTTTTATATTTTTTATCAAAACCCTATGATACTAAATCACTATGAAGAGTTTATGAGAATAACACACTCCTGTTGTTTTATTTCTAATCAACTTTCTTAAAAGAGTTCACAACGTTCCTATCTCAGGTAAATGATCTGTCCCAGGCTGGTCCCTTTACTTGAACCTAGCACAGTCACACAATCTGCATCAGATAAACGTAAAAGAATATTTTTAGATACCATTTCCTTCTGTGACATGAGTCTAAACCTACTTTTATTTGTTTGCTTTAACCAACTGTATGTTACTCTCTCCTTCCATGATTCTCTGGTTCTCTCTTTTCTTCAGTAATTTGAATGCTAATATTTGCTCCCTTTGCTTGATAATTATTCTACATAATTACCTGGCTCATTTTTGCTATTTGGTTTTGTTCACATTCTTCTTAGTTTATCTCTTATTCATTAATGTAATAGTAAATCTATGAGAAATAAACTCCCCAAATATCAGTGACGGAAACCCAAAATGAATTTATCACTTGCTCATTTACTAGTCACATATAGATGTTTCTGGTTTGTGGATGGTTACTTCAACATGGCAACAGACTCAGGCTTTTTCCACTCCATTGCTCTGTCATCACCTAGGGACTCAGAGTTCATTCAACCACTGCTAGGAGGGAGGAGGAAGCAACGACTCTGATATGGGTGGATGAACATGAAATTTGGCACACAAATGGCTTTGGTACAGATTAATTCCATCAGAACACCTATAGGTGTCGATAGATCAGCTTTCACTATTCATCTATTGAGGTCTCCTGAGATGCCAACTCTCTGTGACTTTCAGCCTGCCATAAGTGTGGACACAAAGGGTTTTATCTCTGTGCGAAGAGATTCAGATGCTGAGAGCAGGAAATCAAGGCCGGCATGCTTCAAATAGTTTGTTTCATTGAAAAACAGATAAGATACAGCTAGTATCAGCTACAGCAGCTCATCATTTCCAGTAATAATTTCTGTGTGAGCTTAGCTGCTAGCATTTAAACTACAAAACAACAGGGGCTCAAAACAGTATGTTTATTCTCACATATAAAAGAATAATGTAGCACTTCCAGGTGGTGAACAGCTTTCCTCCATTTTTCAGTTTCAGGGAACAACACTTCTACCATCTTTTTACACAGCTTTCTTACACTGCTTTGAGTCCTCTGTACTTAAGCAATAGAAAAGAAATTGTGGAGAGAGAATATCCACTCAGTTTGGAAGAGATCCAGGTCATATGCTGATGTTTCATTGCCAGGGACCGGTAATAGGACACCATGTAGAAACAAGAGACCATGAAATGCAGCCTGGAGCTGTTTAGTTGCTTTCAGCAAGAACTCAGAGCTTTAGGACTTCCAGCATTTAAATCATATGTAAGACTGACCTCCACTCCAGCTCTGGGATGAGGGACCACCAGAAATTCCACAAAGAACTGCATTTAATCCAAATTTGCCCTGATCTCCTTGGTTGCAGAAACCTAGAACTCAGTACACAGTAATACTTGATGCAGTCAACTCTTCCACTGAAGAGGCTGAAATAGCTAAGCAAACACGTTTTGCAAAGTTGTGTGAATGAACATTGCTCTGCATACTTGTTCTAAACCTCGAAGCAGAATATTACACACAGAACTGAATTTCCATATGTGGAAACTGTAATATTGCTATTTGCAAGTCATGTTCATTTGTATACCAGAAACCTGCCAGCAATGCACCCAAAATTCATTTGTAGCTGCTATTTATAGCAATATCAGCATTCAAGTTTTTATGTAAAAATAGCAAAGTGGAGCTACTGGCATAATAGTAGCTAACACATTTATTCATTCATACATGAAAGTTTACTTGCTCTTTGTAGAAAAATGTATTAGGACCAAAAATTGTGAGAAGGCTTAAGAGATAGGCTAAAATCAAATATCTAGATGAAAACCAGGAAAAAGAGATATTAATCAACACTTAGGCTCTTTCTGAATATTTCTATATTTGACATTATATTAACAAAGGCTTGTTGAATTCTGGATTTCCCTTCAAACCATAAGCATTTCCAAAATAGTCACAACCGCAACTATTCAGTGAGCTAAAGTCTAGTAGAAAATGCTCAACTCCACATCTTAGAAATAGAGAGAGCTTAGCAAACAATTTGCAGTTACTCAAGCGAGGCAACAAAAAAACTATCCACCTATCTAATTTTTTAGTAAATTCTATTTATTTTTCTTGTCTAGATATTTCTTTACTTAGGGAAACTATACTTTTATAATTAAGCATAAAGTTGAGAGATACTTCTGGTTTGGGCTCCATTTGGAAAAGAATTTGAAAGTTGTCATTCTCATCTTTACAACATAAGAAATATGGACAGTATAGAAATAATTTATTAACGCATCGGAGATCTAATTTCTCAGGAGAAATGGACACTTAAAAACGCAGAGCACCAGGGGTGTCCAAGACAGAAACAGGTCTAAGACCAGTTTCTCTGAAATATGGGCCAGCAGAGCCATAAACTATTTGAATCACTTAAATGATAATTTTTTTTAACAAGTTACTGAGAGTAGACCAGGCTGAAAGAAACTGCTAGAGGTCCTGTTTTGGGAACAGCACATATTTTCATAAATTTTGCTTTCAGTAACTCCCCCAGCTTTGCATTGGAAAGATCTGAGAAATATTGTGAGTTGCACCCAGAGTCAGAGGAGACTATGAACAAAGGTCTGCTGTCTAAAGGAAAAGGAATGGCCTTCACACGATTTTAAGACATCATATTCTAGTGATACAGGCATATATATGTTTATAGCAGCGCAATTCATAGTAACTACATCTTGGAAGCAGCCTGTATGTTTATAAACAAATGAATGGATGAAGAAAATACGATATTTATACACAATGTAGTACTGTCGAGGTACAAAGAAGGACAAACTTGAGTTATTTATAGGAAAAAAGATAATGTACCTTAAGACCATAATATTAAGTGAAATAAATGAGACATACAAGCGTCAGCATCACATGCTTTCTCTTATATGTGAAACCCAAAATACAAATAAAGGGCAAAATAAGAGCCAGATAACAGGAAGTAGGGAGATAGATCTTTTTCAGATGGGAAGGGGATCAAGGGATGGAGGGGTGATGAAAAAAACTGAGATGTGTAATGTACCAACTCCCCACAAGGAATGTAATCATTATGTACTGCAAACAAGTACTAATAAAAAATAAAAACTGAGAAAAAATACTTCATTCTTGCTGGGGAAAAAGAATAGCTTCCAAATCTATCCTGCTCCAGATTTTGCTGTCTCACTGAAGGGGGAAGAAAAAAATAAACATAGCAAACAGGAAGCCAGGATAGACTGAGAACACTGTAACTAGACAAAAAGTAAAGTACAGGAAAGGAGGGAAATACTATAACAATGAAACAGCAATGGAAACTCTTGTGTAGACCACAGCTTTGAGACACAGGGTCCCTCAAAGACTGAGATTTAATCAGAATATAGGATGCTCTCTCACTCACCCACATCTATACCTGCTCTGCTCGAGTTTCATAACCATGGACAACACACAAAAGGCACAGACTCACCCAGAGCAGCAATAGGAAAACTCTATCACCAAGAGGCAAGACAAAAATCTAGAGGAGTTTGAAGCCTCTGGTATCCAGAGCTACAAAAAACATTAAACACAACTCAACTCCTAAACAGATTAACATAAATTCTTACAATAAAATCCTGTTTACTTATGTTCTTATCATGCAAAGCAACACATCCAGTTTCAACAAAAAAATTACAAGTTAAGCCAAAAGGCAACAAGAAATACAATCTGATGAGAGAAAGAAAGTATCAGAATCACATTCAAAACTGACATACATTGGCATACACTTAAATGACATACACTTAAAATAACTGTGATTAATATTTCAAGGTGTCTAATGGGAAAAGTAAATAAAATGTGGGAATAGATGGGTAATACAGGCAGAGACATGGAAACTTTTAAGAAATACAGATGTTTCTGACTTATGATCAGGCTATATCCCGATAAACCCATCGTAAATTGACAATATGGTTAAGTCGAAAATGCATTCAATACACCTAACCTACCAAACTTCATAGCTAACAACAGAGCGTGCTGCAGAGCATGGATTGTTTACCCGCTTGGACACATGGCTGACTGGGACCTGCTGAGAATTCCCTGCTGTTACCATTTGGCATAGCAAGAGAGTATAATACTACATTTCGCTAACCCAGGAAAAGATCAAAATTCAAAGCATAGAATCTACTGAACACCTATTGATTTTGCACCATTGTAAAGTCAAAATATCATAAGTCAAGCTGGCATAATTCAGTGACTATCTGTAATCAAAAAGAAACAATAGAACTCAAAAATGTAATAGCAGAAATAAAACATACCTTTAACAGACTCATCTGTAGGCTCAATACAGCTAAGGAGAGATTCAGCTAACTTGGAGACAGGTCAGTAGAAACTTCCCAAACTGAAATGCAAACAGCAAAAGGAGTAAGTAAGTAAATGAAAATAGAACATCCATTCAATGTTAAAAAGCCTAATAGATATATTATAGACAGATCACCCAAGAAGAAAGAATAAAGTATCTCAAGTGTATTAGCTGAGAACTTTTCAAAACTTATGATGACTGACACCAAAGCATAGAAGAAGCTCAGAGACATCAAGTAAGATATCCATCAGAAAACCCAAACAAAAAAATGAACCATTTTTCTTTCTCTCACTCACACAGATAACAGACAGACAGAGAGAGAGAGAGAGAGAACCAAAAGCAAAATTTTGAAGCAACCAAGAAAAAAAAATAACAGGAACAAAAGTAAGGAAACAGATTTCACATGAGAAAACTTACAAAGAAGAAGAGAACGGAGAGAAATATTTAAGATGCTAAAGATTCTAGCTGTCTAATCTAAAATTCTATATCCATCAAAATTATTATTTCTAAGGAAAGGAAAACTAGTACTTGTCAGAAAACAAAAAAACAATAGGAGAAATTCATTGCTAATAGATCTGCTTTGGGAAAAAAGTTAAAAGAAATTCTTTAATCAGAAAAAAATACATTACTGGTAAAACTGCATGGACCTTTAAAACACAGCAAATCATTAGAGATGAAATGACTAGGTAAAATAACGTATTTTCCTGTTTAATTTATCTAAACTATAACTATTTTAAATAATAACAGAAATAATGCATTTATTCAAAAATGATATCATACAGGCAAGTAAAATTAGTGACAGATGAGACAGGAAGGAATTAGGAATATTCCGTACTAAGTTACATATAACATACTGAAAAACAAACCATATAGTAGTGTATGAAAGTAAACTTGGATTGCTCAAAATGTGTATTGTAAGCTTGTTTTTTAAAGGAAATATAAACGATACCCAGAGTGGAAATAAAACACACCATTTAATTAAAATGAGAAAGCAAAAAAGGGAAGAGAAAAGAGAAAATAAAGAGAAAGGTGAAAATACAGTTGATACATGAATAATCACTTTAAATGCAAATGGTTTAAACACTGGAATTAAAGAACATAGATTGTCAGAATGGATTTTTTTTTTTTTTTTTTTTTTTTTTTTTTTTTTTTTTGGTAATTTGAGGTGGTGTTTCACTACGTGGCCAAGTTTGGCCTCAAACTGCTGGACTCAAGTGATCCTCCTGCCTCAGTCTCCCGAGCTCCCAAGTGGCTGAGACAAACCCAGCCCATCAGAGAGCATGTTTAATAGTGACCCAAATATATATTGTGTATACAATGCACATTTAAAACCACTTTAAAGGTAAAAACTCAGGTAGTTAAAAGTAAAGAGATAGAGAAACATACAAATACAAATATTTTAAAAACTAAAGAAGTTTTATTAATTTCAGACAAAGCTAGCCTTAAAACAGTGAAGACTATTAGAAATAAAGAAGAGCATTACATATGTTAAAAAGGTCAGTTCTCCTTTTTATCAAGACTCAAGAACTCTAAATGTATATTTTACTAAGAACAGAGCATCAGAATAGGTGAGACAAAAACTGATTGAACTGCAGGGAAAAGTGAACAAATCTGCTGTTGTGGTGGTAAATGTCAATAACTCTCTGTCAGTAACTGATAGTTCAAGCAGACAGAACTTCAGTAAGGTCATAAATGACCTGACCTGAGAAATGCTTTCAATCAGCTTGATATAATTTACATTATACAAAATTCTATACTCACATGAAACTTCACCAAGATAGGCCATAAATCATACTTTAATAAATTTAAAAATGAGAAATCATACAAAATACCTTTTGAGACTACAGTAGAAATATACTAAAAATCACTAACAGAATTCCCAATCACTTAAAAATTAAACAACATACTTTTTAATAACCAGGGGTCAAAAACAAAATCTCAAGAGAAATTTTAAAATATTTTGATGTAAGTAGAAATGAAAATAGATCTTAGCAGAATGCAGAAGATACAGTCATAGCAGAACTTACAGAAAAAATATACTACCAATGTGTGTAACAGGAAAAAAAAAAAAGATATGAAACAATTTGAGTTTCACAGAGGATACAGAATGAGAGCATATTAAAATTAATGTTGGGAAAAGAAAGAAAATAATAAAATTAGAGCAGAAATCCACAATACTTAAAATGAGAAACTCATCAAAACACCTAGATAGTTCTTCAGAAAAATTAATTAAAATGAAAAAGCCTCTAGTTATGCCAATCAGAGAGAGAGAATAAAATAGACCAATATCTTGACAGGTAGCACCTAACAAAATTCAACATAAGAGGTGATAGATGACCTATGGCATTTAAATAAATAGAATTAATCATTTAAATATTTCCCAAGAAGAAATTCCCAAATTCACAAGTTCTCCCCTTGAACCCTACCAACCTCCAAGAAAGAAAAATTTTCCACAATCAGAGAAGATGGAAGCAGAGGAAACATTTCTCAACATTTTTTAGGAGGCCAATATTACCTTTATATCAAACTAAGGGGGCATTGGAAGAAAAGAAAACTAGATCCCAATATTTTTCATGAACATAGGTGTAAAATTCTTAACAAATATTAATTGAATCTGGAAATATATAAAATTAATTTATGTGATCACGTCTTCAACAAAATATATCTAGAAAACTGGAAAAAATCAATGTCTGACCCTTGATTTAAGAGCATCAAGAGGCAATTTACAAAATTCAGAATAATAGCTAAATCATTTTAGACTCTTTGTATAAACTTCATGTAACTTGTGAAACATGGTTTTTTCCTACTCAAATCTACTTCACTAAATTGGCATTTGCAAGAGTGAAGTGCAGCACTCTACTAGGAGTGAAAAACAACACAATACCTCATGCTTGTGTGAAAGAAGAACACAGTATTGGCCCTCAGTGGCGAAGTGTGGGCTGCCTGGGCCCAGCCCTGCTACTGGCCCACACTCTCTGGATCCTTCAGACCGGTGCCTTTGCCTCCTTCTGGGCATCGCACTAGCCCACGGGCTCTCTGAGCAAAAGATTATCACCTCTATCAGACGTTTCATGGCGTCTGACTTTGTTCATTAATATATTATTCACTGGGTGGAAAGAAGACACCCAAGAAAGTTGCTTTTACTTTGCATTTTTTATAATTAAAATCTTAGGAAAACAAATTTATATATGGAAAAAATTTTTAAGATTTGAGTGGCATAGAAAACTTTATAATGAAATGCTATCACACCTTATTCCAGCTCTACTTCCCAGTAAGACCATGTCTAATTCATATATATGTATATGTTTTTCCTTCTACTTTTTTTTTGGTATTTGTCTTCAAGTCTAATCTCACTTTGCTGTCTCTGCCACACAATAAGCTGAGGATACTCAGATCACTCTTATATCTGTCATGCAAAGAAGTTCCAAACATACATTGCCAGGGCTCCTTAGCAGAGTTTAAAATATGGGTCATATTGGGCTTACACTCCCTCAAACTCTCTTAGCATTTTCAGGCAAAGATGCCTTATATGATCTATGGCCAGTGTACTCCCTGAGAGAAACCTTCAGCATCCAGCAGCTGAGACATACTCCAGGAAAACTCCAAGAGTCAAAATAAACCCCCTTGCTGGGGATTTAGCTCAGTGATTAGAGTGCTTGCCTTGCAAGCACAAGGGCCTGAGTTCGATCCCTGGCACCACTAAATAAATAAATAAATAAATAAATAAATAAATAAATAAATAATAAACCCCCTCGGCCCCCATGTTTCATACTTACAGGTTAGTGTAAGAGATGGTAGGAAATATCTACTTCCTCTAAAAAAACATTGCAAGGAACGTCCATAGGCTAGGGAGTGTGCATTCTGAGGGCCAGCCTCTGTACCCAGATAGCCCAGAAACATCTCCCTATATTTCCTGGTGATACCACCTAACTTCCCCAGCAGGCCCAAAGAGACACGATCTAACACAGTGTGAACAAGATCCGAAGTATGAGTGGCAGCATGCAGGATGAGCTAGTACCAAGAGCATCAAGCTCATCTCATTGATTCTGCCACACCACCAGGAATCAGAAGGCCAGGGCATAAGAAAACATGGGTCAGCAGAAGTGAGGGTCTGATAGTCAGGTCACTGTGTCAACCTTTAAACTGAACCGCTTAGTGGTGATCACAATGATTTGGCTGCCTAACTTGGAAATAATGAACCTTCTTGGTGGGGTTGCTTAGGCCGTAAAGTAAGATCAGAACATGGATTTGGAGGTGGACCATACACTCATTTCTCTAGAACTAGCTTTGTTCTCAGTTCATGGTCTTTCTTGCTGGCTCACTGAGAAAACTGAAATAAATAAAAGAACATCTGTGAGCTCCCGCCGCCACGGTGGGCAACAGACCAGCACTGGGGCCTCCTCTTCTGTCACACAGTGTTTGAGCTCCTCGCTTAGATCATTCCCCGCTGTCCACAATGTTACACTTCATCTCATTCTTCAAGGACATTTCTCTTTCTTTTTTATTGGTTTTAAACATTGATTTTATAATTAAAAATAAAACTTTATTTTCTAATTTTAAAAATGTGTATAATTATTAGAAATACCATGTTGTTTGTAAATATGAATATCTTGTGAAATGGCAAAACAAGCTAATTGACCAATGCATTATTACACATATTTTTCTGTGATGAAAAATACTTGAAATCTTCTCTCAGCAACTTTCAAAAACATAATACATTTTTATTAACTGTCATCACCATGTTATGTAAAAGATCTGTTCAATTTGTTTCACCTGTCTAACTGAACTCTGACCAACATCTCCGAAACTTTCTTCCTGTTAATCATCTACGTAAAGTGACTCAAAAAAAGGCCAAAGACAGATGTTCTTCAGGAAGCACCTTAAAACCGAGTGATCTCTGAGCCGAAGTAGGCTTAGAGTTCTCATAAAGTGAGGAGAGGGGAGGGTATATTACTGAAGCTGCACTTTTCTTTATCTTTAGCTACAGCACAATTCGATGTTAGAATAATGGAGACATTATATTTTTCATGCTCTGAGAGACAGTCTCTTTTAGGGAACTGTCTCAAGAGCCCTACTGACAGGTACCTTTGTAAGTCTTATGGGTCCTTTATTAATTGCTTAATGCTAGCTAAAATTTAGGGAAGGGGGAGCTAGAAATGAAGGAAAAAACAAGAAAGAGAACAGACAAAATAAAATGGAAAGGCAACAAAGGGGAAAACTGAAATCTGCTTTTAATTCTTTCGAAGGAATCTTAAACTCAAGAAGTCCATAACAAAAGCCCTGATCACCTATAAATATACCCATTCCTACAGTCTTCCACATCTCAGTTAATAGCAACTTCATCCTTCAGTTGCTCAAACCAATACTTTGAAGTCCTTTGGACTCTCACCACTTTCATACCCCACCCAAAATCAATCTATCAGAAAATCCTGATACATGTACTTTCAAAATATATCTGAATCCAGCTACTTTTAACCACTTCCACTACTACCACCAAGACCTGGTCACCATCGTTTCTCACACAGACTTCTGTTATGGTCTTTTAATCCTTGAATCCTTCTATTCTCTTCTAATATTACATATAATGTTATTGCATTCATATAACAAATAGCTCCTTATCACTCTTAGATTAAGAGTAAGCCCATACAACAGCTACATAGTCTAAGGGAATGTAACTCTTCATTGTCCTTGGCTCTTACAACCCCTTCTACCTTGCTATTTGTTGAATTTGGCAGGCTCCTTTCTAATGCAAAGCTGTACTGAACTTACTCTCGTACCTGAAATTCCCTGGCTTCCCATAACTACAGGCTGTCTCATCTTTTAATTCAAATGCTGCCTTATCATTTTAAACCTTCTATAGCCCCACCCATCACTCTTGTTCTCACCTGTATTTTTTTCCATAGCACTAAACACTATACTAATATGATAAAATTTAAAAATGATTTTCCCCTGTTGCCGTCTGCTTCCTCCACTTGTACAAGCTGTATGAGGCCGGAGATATTGACTGTTTCATTTACTACAGTATTTGCAGCACCTAGAATGTAAATATAGTACATAGTGAGAATGCCAGAAAGAAAGGAAGGAAAGAAGGAAGGAAGGACGGAAGAAAGAAAGAAAGAGAGACAGACAGACAGACAGACAGAATGAAAGAAGGAAGGAAGGAAGGAAGGAAGGAAAGAAAGAAAGAAAGAAAGAAAGAAAGAAAGAAAGAAAGAAAGAAAGAAAGAAAGAAAGAAAGAAAGAAAGAAAGATAGATTGATTGTACTAATTTATCACTAATTATTTCTTTTCTCTCTGACATTCCCATTCATAGATTACATATTCTAGATGACTTTTTCATTTCTTCTTATATTTTCATCTACCTTTTGATTCAAATTTCTGAAATAACTTTTCTGCTTTATTTTATAGACCTTATGTTCTATTATTTGTCGATCGTATATTAAATTAGCCAAAGGGCTTGTCCTTTCATTATAGCTTATATACAAAATCATTATTATTTTATGCACTTAATATATTTTTAAATCTAAGGACACTCTTTGGAGATTTGCTTTGAGAATTTGCTTTTTAGGAATGTATGATTTTCTTTTGGTTATTTGTATTTTGTCGCTTTCCTGATAATCAGGAACTTTTGCTCTAATGAAGAAGTATTCAAAAGGAAATAACAGGAGAAAAAGACAGGGAAAGTTAGCACAAGAGAAATACAGCTATATACAGTTGGCTGAAACCTCTAGGAAGAAAAAAATAGACTGAGGGAGACAAGAATATGAGAAGTAAACCTAAAAGGAGAAAACTATGTAGTATCCACAAATACGAAATACTATCCACAAGTAACAAATCTTGCATTCCTGAGCACCACTTCCTTACCTACTCTGAGAGTCACAGCCTCACTCTGTCACATGTCCTGTCCTCCAGCAGAGCACCTTTCTTTCCAATATCCCAGAGGCTTTCCAGAGGCTACACTGGGACTCACCCTCCGGGGAAGAAACCCTGGCAAGACAAATGGAATAAATTTGCATTTCTGAGTCATAGCTATCACTATCTCTGCTGCAACAAGTAGGCATTTCCAGAAGAAGCTCTTCGATGATGGGAGCTTGATCAGTAGACATCCAGCCCTGCCCTAGATCCTGGGATTGAATTTACAAAGAGTGAGATTCTATCATGAGGAGAATTCTAAGGTTTAGGCAATTGAGGTTTATTGGAATCTGGTTTTGAAACATGAAAGTCTATCCACTCAAACTGCAGGAGGTGAATTGAAAAGAGAGTAAAATAAAAGTTATCCAGGCATATTGAATCACATTTGTGTTCCATAATAAAGTTTAGAAGCTCCCCACTTGCCAGTAGGATTGGTAAATAATACAATAAAATACTAACATTTCAGGGGTGAGGTGAATTTCTTTGAAAATGAAAAAGTCAAAAACTCGATCCTTGTTATTTTAATGTGGAGGGACACATAAAAGCAGTAGTTGAGGGAGATCATGAGAGGCCTTCTAGTACAGTGCCTGGGTTGGAGCAGATAGTAAATAACTTTTCATTAGATCTAAATGTTAGTGAGTCTCTTATCCACAGAGAAAGTCAAGACCTCACAATTTGCCAAAAGGAAAGGTATTGTAGAGACAAGATTAGAGTATACACAGGAGAAGAAGCAAACTTCTTTGGCCTGATAGTATAGCTCAGTGGGAATACACTTTCCTGGCCTATACAAAGCCGGGGTTCAAATCCCAGCACTGTAAAAAGAAAAAAAAAAAAAAAAAAAAACAAATAAACAAAGAAACAACAACAACAAAAGAATAAAAGAATAAAAGCAAACTTCTGAACCAAATATAAAAATGCTTAAATTATGATTTTAGTACTAGAAACTTCAAATCATGATTTTCCCAACAGAAAAGCATTCCCCCATTTTTGATTACACATGTAATTGGTTTCATAATGAATAGTTATTGTAATAGTAGCTAGAGAATCCAAAATTGCATGTATTTTGATATTAGATACTTTAAAAAACAGGTTTTTCAAAAAATAATAATTTGTATGCAATAAAATATATCCATTTTGAATATAGAATTTAATGAGTTTTGTGATCAAGACTACATCAATATTTAAATATTTCCACCAACCAAAATAATTCCCTTCTGCCCCATTATTGTCAATTCATTCTCTCTTATACCACTTTCAGATATTCACTGATCTAGTTTCTATACTTGTGTATTAGAATTACATATTCTATAAAGTATAAATGGAATCATACAGTTTCTATTATCTTTTGTTTAGTACCTTTTCTTAAGCAATGTTGTTGAGATTCATCTGTGTGAATTCTTCTTAGTAGTATTTTATAATACGGATATGTCAGATTTGTTTATCCATTCACATGGCAATAGAAACTTAAAGTTATTTCCTAAATTGTGCTACCATGGATAAATTTATTATCAATATTTACATATGGACATTTCTTGTATTCATCTTGGTAAATTACTAATTGTATAATTAATTGCTTGATCATATATTAAGTTCACACTAACTTTCAAAAGAAATTGACAAATAGTTCTCCAAAGTGGCAATTTTATACTCACACTAGCAATGTATGAAAATTCTACTTTCTGTATGACCTCACCAATATTTAGTATTTCAGTATTTTTAAATTTTAAACATTTGGGCTGGGGATTTAGCTCAGTGGTTGGAGTGCTTGCCTTGCAAGCACAAGCCCCTGAGTTCGATCCCCAGCACCAAAAAAAAAAAAAAAAAAAAAAAAAAGAAAAAATTTTAAACATTCTAGTGGGTATTTAGTAGTATTTCATTGTGATTTTAATCTACATTTCTATAGTAGTTATTGATATTGAGCATCTTTTCACACGTTTACTAGTCATTTTTATATCTTCCTTTCCAAAGTCTGTTAAATCTTTTGTCCATTTTCTATTTGAGTGGTAAAGCTTTCTTTATGAATCTTGATAAAAATACTTTAACAGATATATGTATAGAATATATGTATTGCAAAGCTTGCTTTATGACTTGCCTTTTATTTTCTGAATATTAAAAAAGCAAAACTAATTTGAATCAACTGTGTCAACTTTTATGCTCTTTGAAAAATTTTAAGCTCAAAGACATAATTTAAGTTTTTGTCTATAAATTTTAGAGCTCTCTTTATCTCTTTCTCTTTCATATAAACAGTTTTAAGATAACTCTGTGTGTGGTATGAAGTAAAGGTTCATTTTCCCCCCATAAATATTTCAGCTATTGTAGTACCATACTTTGAGAAGGCTCTTCTTCATCGGGCTGCTTTGGCATCTTTGTTAAAATCAGTTATCTTATTCCTGTGGTTCCAATTCTGAATTCTTCTTGTTCTACGTACCTGTCTTCAGGCTGACCATACTGTCTTGAGGGAGAGATTTGTGTGCAAGGAAGGAAGGAAAGAGGAAGAGAACTTTCCTAACAGGAAATGATGCATTTGCATATGGCAAAAGTAAAAACATCAGTCTTTTCAGAATAATAAAATTGTTTTTTTTTTAAATTTTAATTAATTTCATTTTTAATTAATCATTTAATATTTGCTAAGCATTTTTATGGTCTATGTCTGCAACGTAGGTGCTGGGCACGATACAGTTTCATTTCACTGTTTTTATGGTCTTAAGTAATGACTTTTATCTTGTTGCCCACTTCTTTTGTAGTCTTTTATTAATAAATTTTAGAATTATTCAAACTAATTTGTTAACATTTAGTTAAGATGTGGAAGTCTTTCTCACTAGTTAAAAATTATAAAAATCTATCGAGATAAAGAATATTTGGTTAAACTGAGGAAGATTTGATTGACTAATATTTCTTAATTGTGTTCTATTTCCTGAGTGCTGTGCTATGCAATTAACAGGACAAAAATGTAGCTGCTACAATGTCTTGTTATACTCCTAAAATTTTCCCATGCAGACCCTGCAACAATCCTTGAAGTTAGGCATCGCTATTCCCACTGTGCCTATGTGGCCCACTGCCCTACTGTCCCACCAGCAAGCAGCACAAATGGCTTTTAAAGCTCGCCTGATTTGGTCTGCAGGCCCAGAAGCTCTCCACTTACTCTATTCACTTTCGCTGGACTCACAGCAACATCCTAACCAGGATAGTGCCTGCACGTCAGAGCAAAATCTGAAGTTCAAGTGGCAGTTTGAGCATTTCGAACAAGTCCAGGAGCTTCCTCCCAGCTAACCTAGATCAGGACCATTTTCCCTTTCTCAGAACTAGAAAAAGTAAATGAACTAAAAGCTAACGATTTAATTTGAGAAAATATCCCTTTACCTGTCCTGGGCCAGTAAGCATCACGTAACTTAGTGAATACACAGGCAGAGTCTGAGAGGAGACAGAAGAAGATGAACAAAAAATGATAGTGATATGTGAAATAGTTCTCAAAGGAGATAATCTTATAAATTAAGAAAATCCACTGAGAGCAGGAATAAAGTCTAAGGAACTAATGTATTTAACCAAAGTGTTACAGTTGTAAGAAAGGGAGATAGAAGGCTCAATTCAGCATTTCTCACTGGTACTAGAAAGAAATGGGGAGCTGAGGTAAAGTTGGAGGACAAAAGAGTGATTTTTTGAGGTCAGGGAGCAAGGAGAGAGGGCAGGTGTAAGATCACTTAATTATTCTTTCTGAAGCTAAACTTACCTCGCTGATCTTATATCCTTGCTCTCGCTGCTCTGGCATGTACATACAACTAATTCATTTTCTTTTATCTAAGATTTTAAAGTACCTCTTAGAAAGAGGGGGGTATACAAATCAAATTTGAATCACAATAAGTTGGGAACTGATCCAAGGACTTAATATAAGGACTAAATAATAGAAAGCAAAAATAGCAGAAAACTGAGGTAGTTTGCATTCCTATGTCTTATGAATAAAACTAAAATAATGACATCATCCCTTGTTCTTTAAAAGAATTGGCTGCTAACATTGGAACTTAAAGAAATAGAGATCAGCCTTTCAAAATAGAATGCCAATGTGAGCCACTGACCTCCGTCTTCTCCTAGGATGGAACCTGTTTTTCCTGCATCCACCTGGACTAGGATGCAGATTCTAAGGGGAAAATTAAGCACAAATGTATATATACACACTTGTATATGCGTATACACATATACGTATGTTCTCACATACCTCTCAGGGGTGGATTTCGTTTACATTGATGAATCCCTATGTTTTGATTCTGTTTTTATATGCTTCTCTTAGGTACTGTGTATATTATACAAGTTATTTCACTTTAAGTTATTGATCAGAGAGGTCTCCATCAGAGGATCTCAAATGTAAATGCTTTCACAAGGCAGACATGGCCTGATTATAGGAAAACTGGTGGGGAAATTGAACAGTTGTATCTTCCAATCTTACCTGGCATAAAGATTGTCTTTGCTAAAGAGACACACTTATAGATCCAACTTGAGACCCGTGGACCAGATTCTAGATTAACTGTTTTGATAATGTGTCTACAATTTTTTTAAGGAAATGTCTAGTAGAAAAGATTTAACATAAGAGCTTTAATAAATAAATTGTGTGTGTACGTGTGTGTGCGTGTACATGTGTGTGTGTGTGTGTGTGTGTGTTTTAGAAACTCAGATTGAATCTATGTAACTAGTAGGAAGGAAAGGAAATTTGTCAGTCATATTTATTTATCTACTGAATACCAAACAATGAATCTAAATGATCTGTTGAACAGAATTGATAATGTACTGAACCAAGTTGATAGGTTACTTTTGTCTAAATGATCCTATAATTATATAGATAAACCCATGATTATAGGCAGAGTAGTTATTCAAAATTAACTGCATGTTAACAATTAGGCAAAAAACCTTCCTTGAAATACAAGTTTGACACACCCTAAGAATGACATTATGTTTGTGGTGGCCTGCACAATGGAAAACACCTTTTAAATTTAAAGCTTAACATTTTGTGAACTCAAATATTCTAGCTGGCCTACGAATCTTAAAAAACAATGGAGATAAAGTTATCCCAAAGTCTAATCTTCACACCTAACAAGCCACTAACCCCAAAGTCCAGATGCAAGTTTTAGTGGTGTATAACCTCTGTTGGTTTTTAAGTGTTAAAAGCAATAGGAATATATATCATCTTGAAAATAATTTAAGCCACTGAATTTAAGTGACCACTGCCCAGATACCTGGTTTAAGAGAGTCCATATTTACAGACTTACACACCATTCTCTTCTGCAGGGGAATGGGCTTTAAAAGCAAAGAGTATCAAGTGAATAACACTCCATAAACCAATATTTTTAATAGACTAATCTGATTGTCAATCAGCTTCTACACCTATCTGAAGACACATTTGACATTTTGTCTATACTCATTTATCAAGGGTCTAAAAATAGATTTAATTTAATAACATTAGCGTTCAACTTGTCCAACATTCAGATCTTATTCCAGGGGGAACAATGCTTGTAGCAATGGTAAAATTAGGAAAGTTGTTTTATGTCGTGTTACTTAACATATGCAAGCTTACTTAACATGTGGACGGCAAATAAGTGTAATTACATTAAAACAAGGAGCTGTAGCGCAGAAGCAATAAAAATAGACTAGGTTGTATTATTAATTCTTGTGTTAAGGGTTTTGAGCCATGTTGATTGGCCTGAATTTTTTGATTTTGTTATGGTACAAAGGGATTGTTTGAAGTAATTTGTCCCCGAGAGAGGCTCACAATCCCAAGCGGGTTTCAATTCAGCAAAGCAAATCTAATTTTGTTTGCTTTATGCAAACCAGAAGGGGCTGTGGTTCATTCTGTTTTCACTGGAGGGGAAAGGCGCACTAATGGGACCTGCTGAAATGCATGCACTGCAAACATCATACCCCTGCATATATTAAATTTAGCTATGTGATGCACTGTGTTCATCATCTCATTGTGTACACAGATACGCTTTAGAACAAAGCCTTTTAATAGCGAGGGAACCTTACTACATTATGTCAATACTCTATTGTATTTATATTTAATGCTGCCATTGGAATACCTGCCCCTAGCTAGAGTATGTTCATATTTGTGATCATTTTACATTTCAGCTGCTCCTTATGTACAAGTGGGCTATATACTAAGGCTATTATGCTGGACTTTAAAGCCAACATCTGAAGATTAATTATATGGAGATCGATAAAGCTTTCCAATTTTCCCAGTCTCCACCCCCACACATATACTCCTTGTATACCTGAGTTAAATTAGAGAGATGCTTACACCTTGTTCAAAGACCAGGACACACCACAATCTGAATATTCAGGTTAGAAGATAAATGGAGGCTGATAATATCTGCACAACAGGTAATGCTAAAGACAGTCTCCACCCCTATGACAAATCACCACCCTCCTGCCCGCTCCTCCCTGCAACTCACTGTGGTCTTCCCTTCACTTGCCAGATATATTTGATCAAATTCATCAAAATTAGAGGTTGCATGTAATGGGAAGGGAAGCCAGTACATGATAGATGATAATGTAGTTATTGGCTAGGTGAATTTATTCACATAAAAAGAGAATTATTTGTCAATTAAAATTGCATAATGACTACATCTCCTGTCATGCCAGCACCGTTTTCAGTGTGTTTTTGTTTTGAAAACAGTTCCAATACTGCAAATAGACAGACACATCTCCAAACCCTTCAATTTGTCATTAGACATTTGGCGGCATGCCTACTTTGCTGTTAATTTTCCAAAACTACATTAATTTGCTGAATGACTTTTGTGAATCAGTTCACATAAAATTCAAGATGATACTTGTCATCTATCAAAGAGTGGCTGTTAAAAGCACAGGTTACTTGTAAAAACACACTGTGTGAATCAGTTTGAATTTTGCATTTTAGGTTCAAACATAGGTTAGCATTAATGATGCTTTTTTTCTTTCCTAATGGAAGTTGCTTAATGAAACATTACAAGGATAATCTTCCTATTGGTTTTTTTTTTTCTGCTTCTGCTTATCTGTTTCTTTAATTTACTACATTGTTAATTTGACTTGATTTGGAACACAACAGACACCTCAGGCATTTAAAATTCAGTGATGTAGCCCCCCCAAAATTGTTTAATATTGTGACATAAGGAATTTGATCATCAAAGTATACTGTATCTGACAGTTGTACAATTTAAACACGGAGAGATTACACTTTGCATAGAACCAAACAGCACAGTCACATGACAGTTGAAAAGGAAATTATTCGAACAAAAGAGGGAACTTGGGTGAGAGCCATGACAATAGTTATTGGCTCTCTTGTGACACAAAATCATGAAACAATGTAGTTGTTCCTAGAAAAGCTGATCTTTTTATAGATGTATTTGTTTTGTTTACAAAATATGTTTACTCTATAGAAAAATACTGCCTTCATCCTGAAATAAACGTGATCTGATGAGTTCTTACCAGATATTCCAGAGCAAAGTACATTTTGTGAGGGTGGGTGCTGGGAATCGAACTCAGGGCCTTGCACTTTCTAGGCAAGCACTCTACACCTTGAGCTAAATCCCCAACCCCCAAAGTACGTTTTTCCTTTTTTAAATTTTTACTTTTTATTAGTGTTTGTAGTACATAATAATCACATTCCTCGTAGGAATTGGTATATATACATAGCACATCCTGATTCTTTCATTTTTATTTGAATGTATATGCACATATATATTTCCTAATATAGCATGCTGTAGTACATTATGCAATATAGAGATTGTTATAATACACTTCATGTATGTATAACCTTGGATATCTTATGAATATGTATATTATATTAAATTAATTATAAACTACTATGATTTGATTGGCTTAACACAACCATGGGAGCTCAGCTGGGGGAAATTAGTTTTCCTAATGGAACTTTGGTGAATCCAAACATGCAACAAATACCAGAAGAAATCATGTCACTTTTAGCTTTCAGTCTGCACAGGTATCTGTGGCCAAAAAAGCCCCATTTTGAAATGCTAACCATTGATGAATTCTGCCCTTAGATTTTCTAACTTCCTTACCTTTTCCTGATCTACTTTCTCAGTTGACAAGAACAAGAAGCTTAGGAAGAGTGAGAGGAGTAGGAAAAATGGAGGCTAAAACCCCCATTATGTCATGCTGGTGTTCAGTTACTACCAGTCCCACCTAAACTTGCACTATATTTATTATGACTGATAAAATACCACCCTCCATGGGAATGAATAAAAGTGTTTCCTACTAAACCAATTTGCCCTAATAACATCATTCTAGATGAAGCTTTGGTATTCAAAATACAACTGGAGATGTTAGATTGGAGGAATTTGTTTTAATTCCCCAGTATGTTTTTATGAGGTGCAGGAGAATGTAAAAGCTGGAAGTCTTTTACAGACACGGCTTCTGAACCTCGAAGTACCGTATGGAAGGCAGAGTCTGCCCAAATTCCTGCTCAGCTCAGCAGCCTAAGTGTGAATGGGGATCTATGTCTATTCTCAGAAAGCTTCTACCCAGCAGCATTTGACTATCAGCTCTGGGAAGGCAATACCCCTGACTTGTGATGTGGGCAATTCCAAGCTACCGGCATGATATCTGGGGAGCAGGAACCAGACATGAAGTCTCACCCATTCCAAAGTCTAAGTCTCACACCTTACAGATGCAATGATGCAAATAACGTGAAGAGTACAGACATAGTAAAATACAGCAAACTGAGAAGTAACATGTTTGGATAATTACTTTGCTTTTAAAGATAACTCACTGAATTGTAAGATTATATACTTTTATTAATTTTAATAATAGCTGTATATAATGGACAGCTTACACAATCCTGAAAATTTAACACTTGGATCTTATGAGTCAGTCTGAGGCAACCCCAGCACATTCCTGCCTCTCTCCCACCTCGGCACACCACAGTTAGGTTCCTGGTTCATTAACATTGGCCCAGAGTTATGCCTCAGCAAATGTGAAAATATTTGTCCCGGCAATAAGTAAAATAGCTGCTTGCTTAGCAATTGCTCCTAATATGGTTGTGTGGTATTGCCCCCCACCCGTATTTTCAGTGGTGCATTCTCTTTTCTTCCCATCAAAGTTCCTAGTTTGACCTTTATTTTATTCAGCTGTGTGGGGAATGTAGCCTCTGTCTGCATTCCTTTGTCTAGGAATAGTGATTCTGCTCTCACACATAAAGAAGAGTAGAAAGAGAGCTGCTATACGATGGTGTGAAGTGCTATGAAATTTTACTGACACAGGTCTGGGAAGACTGCCTGATCTGTATTTGGAACAATGTTATTTTGTTTAATTTGATATATGTGTGGGCCTTTTATTCAAATATAGTTGAACAGTTTTTTCCAGTGGAGGGAAAAAGGCTGCTTGTTACAGAAAGGTTATTTATCATTCACTGTAACACTTGGCATTCTGAAGAAAATTGGGAGAATTCTCCTTTTGGGGCAGTATGTTGCTATCCTAGCCTCCGTACAAAGAGACAGAGCAAAAGTTGAAGGAAAGATCCTTGGAGGACGTTTCAGGGCAGTGTTTCAGATACCCTCAAATGAAGGTGATTTTCAGGCTTTAACCATACTCAGCTACCCATTCCATCACTCATTTTTGCAGCTAATTGGACATTTTAAAGTAGGAATTCCCACTGCTTCAAAAGACTCAGTGCTGACATCAATTAACACCTTCTTGGGGGAAAGTATATGGAAGAAGAGTTAAAGAAATTTTAGCAGTGTAAGCACAAGTGAACTTAGCTATCCCAGGCTATATTTTTATTCAACATTGCTCTAAAATACATCTTACACTGTAATTGTAACTCTTTCTATTATTTCCTCAGTTTCAACCCAGCTGCTGTCCATTCAAACTCAGTTCCACTTGGACTCACTTATAAACAATTTCATATCAAACCTTACAGATTATCATATAAGTAACTGTCCTTTTGAAAATGTATGTATCCTACAAAAGTCAGATGCCATAGACTTTTGATGTGAAAAACAACTCAGTAAAAGGACAGAGTATAACTATATGGCACTTATTTTTGTATTCACTCAACGAATATTTACCAGCTATGTACTATGTTGGGACACTATGATACATGTCTACGTATTAAAAATTTTTGTCTGCTCAAAAACATTAAATAGATATTAATACAAATGGAGTAAATCCAAATTCCTCCTTAATTTTCAACTGGAGATCCACTAAGTAGGAACTGCTAACTAGCACTTATGAAATATCCCATTCTTGTTTGTCTTTGTGTCCTTCTTTTTTCACGCCTTTCCTCAGGCCTTCTGAAACATCACTACATGTTAACTAGAGTCTGGAGATACCTCTATGTACACCAGTACTTGTCAGCTAGAGCCTGCACACACCTCTGTATACACCAGCACTTGTCAGCTAGAGCCTGCACATACCTCTGTATACACCAGTACTTGTCAGCTAGAACCTGCACACCTCTGCATACACCAGTACTTGTCAACTAGAGGCTGCACACACCTCTGTATACACCAGTAATTGTCAGTCAGAGGCTGCACACACCTCTATATACACCAGTACTTGTCAGTCAGAGGCTGCACACACCTCTCTATACACCAGTACCTGTCAGTTAGAGGCTGCACGCTCCTCTGTACAGACCAGTACTTGGCAACTAGAGGCTACACGCTCCTCTGTATACACCTGTACTTGGCCTCTAGAGGCTGCACACATCTGTGTATACACCAGTATTTGTCAGCTAGGGGCTGCACACACCTCTGTATACACCAATACTTGTCAGTTAGAGGCTGCACACTCCTCTGTATACACCTGTACTTGGCAGCTAGAAGCTGCTCATACCTCTGTATACACCAGTACTTGTCAGGTAGAGGATTCACACATCTCTGTATGCACCAGTACTTGTCAGCTAGAGGCTGTACACAACAATACCTGTATACAACAATACCTGTCAGTTAGAGGCTACACACACCTCTGTATACACCAGTAATTGGCAACTAGAGGCTGCATGCACCTCTGTATACACCAGTACTTATCAGCTAGAGGCTGTACACACCTCTGTATACAACACTACTTGTCAGTTAGCGGCTACACAGACCTCTGTATTCATCAGTATTTGTCAGCTAGGGGCTGCACACACCTCTGTATACACCAGTACTTGTCAGCTAGGGGCTGCACACACCTCTGTATATACCTGTACTTGTCAGCTAGAGGCTGTATACTCACTCATACCATCAAGCTTGGTGTCCTTTTTGATCTTCAGTAAAGATTTGTCAGATTGAACTGCTTTCTTCCTTTCTTTCATGAGCTCACTCACACCTTTATGGGACAGATATAATATGTGCAGTTTCAACCAAACTATCTGATAATATATAATTCATGCTAAGCAGTAAATTTGGCTTAAAAACAAAAAATCATTTCAGCTTGGGCCGAGGAGCATCAGAATAACACACATAGTGAAATGGGACAGGGTGGAGGGGATAAGGCAGACATTTAAAATGGATTTTAAAGGATGGATAGAAATTAAATATGTAATTATGCATGGGGCATGTACCATAATTGAACAGAAGTTGTTATTGAATACATTTGGATACTCTTCCAAACTATAATCTTAAATTATATGAGCTATATAGAACAACACTGAACATAACCCACACAGCTGTACTGGTATCTATTAATTCTCTCTTTCTGGCAGGCAGACACTGAAAGTACTTGAATCTTACAGGAGGGGATCTTGAAGCCAAGTCTTAGAGATAGAGAAGAATAGGAGGAAATATATTTAAAAAGTATCAGCAAAGTGGAATAAAGGGGGATGTGAATCCATCATCCAAGGAGGAGTATATTAGCTGGCTAAAAAGAGATCCTTTTGTCATAATAAATAATGAAGTATCAGTTATTGAGCAACTTGTATTAGTCAGTGATCCCATCATTGAGACGCATTACTTGACACCCACAATTTAAGGAACGAGAGGTTTAGTTTGGCTCACAATTCAGAGGATTTGTGCTATGGTTGGCTGGCTATGAGGCAAAAATATTACATCAGAAGCACGTGGCAGAACAAAGCCATTCACTTCATGGCAGCCGGGAGGAGGCAGAGCAAGGGAAGAGTGTCAGAGAGAAATGAGGGAGACTGCGCCTCCATAACCTACACAGACACATCCAAGAATGTGCTCTACCAATCTACTAGAGGTTTCTTAATCCAATGAAATTGACACAGCAGCATTTACAGTCACCATCCACTGCTTATCAGCTCCACACCCAAAGATATCTCCTCAAACCATACTCCATCTGCACATAAAGACAATAGCAAGCTCATAATTCCATCTAAATTGACTATCCTAAGAGAGAAATGCAATAATTCCATCTCAAAGTCTCAATGGTTCCGGCATTGTTCAAAACTCCAAGCCCGAGTTTCTTCTGATACTCCAGGCAAACTCTTAGCTGTGAACCTCTGCAAAAAGTAAAAAGTAGGATATATAATCCCAAGATACAGTACCACAGGGTAAATATTCCTATTTCAAAAGGGGGAACAGAGGGACAGAAAAGAATCAGACCACAGCAAGACTGAAAACTAGCAGGGAAGACATGGAATGCTCTAGTTCTTTGTCCAAGATCTGGTACACATAGTGGTAAAATGTGAGTTCCAAAGGGTATGGGCATCCACACCCCAGTAGTCTTGCCAGGTGTAGACCACAAGTCCTCTCTCTGGGCTGACTCCACTCACAGCCTTCAGCTCTCTTTAACCCATTTCACTCATTCTTGCCATCTCTGACTCCCTGATGTCTCCACTGCACCTTCAGCTTCATTCTTATGGCTTCATACACTGCTGTCTCAAAGGCTCCTTGTCTGTCCTCCAAGCTCAGCCTTTGAATCTCAGTGAAAGCCTCCCTATACCACAACTCTTCCATCCTGCATGCCAGTAAAACCAGCATTAAGTGGGCAACACCAAGGTCCTGCATCAAGTGAACAGAAGCCAAGCCCCCTTGGACCATGGCTGCAATAGCCTCACAGTACCTGGCTAGATAAGCATGGTAAAATGAAGCCCAGGAAACCAAATCCCTAGGAGGCGCTTCTTGAGCCCTGGTCCCAGGAACTGACTTCTCAAATTAAAAGTTGAAG
>PVJO010015957.1:0-43368 GCA_004026905.1 Hystrix cristata | reverse complement strand
TTTTTTTTTTTTTTTTTTAGATTTATATAACCTTTTTTGACATTTCTGTATCTTGGCTAATTAAAGAACGAATTAAATTTCCAAAAGTCATCTTCTGAATCTGTGTGGACAAACAATGCAAATCTAGTTGTACAGCTGTTAAAAACTGCCAAGAGAATATTAGAATGATATCAGCTTAATTATCTCTAAAATAGACCTAACCAGGTTCTTTAAAGGCAGATGTTGATAACTCTTGTTTAAATTTAAAATTTAATTTATTTTATTTTAATTAGTATATGTTTGCAGTATACAATAGTCACATTCCTCATATAGAGTTGGTTCATGTATACAATAAACCTCGATTCCCTTTTTCTTCTCCTTCTCCTTTTCCCCCTCCCTCCATCTTTTCATCCCCTTCACATTAGAGAATGATCTATCTCCCTACTTCCTATAATGTATCCTTTATTTTGATCACTTTCATAATTTGTTTCTCATATAAGAGAAACTGCAATATTTGACCTTATTTATCTGGCTTATTTCACTTAGCTTTATGGTCTCAAAGTGTATCCACTTCTCTATAGATGACTTAAGTTTATTTTTGTTTCTAGCAGTTGGGTATTTCATTGTGTGTAAATAACACATTTTTGTGTTATTTTGTGTGAATAACACATGTGTAAACAACACATTTTGTGTAAATAACACATATGTTGATGGACATATAGAATGTTTCCAAGATTTAGTTATTATGGACTGTGCCACTCCTTGTACAAATTTGCTCTCTGTGGTGGGCCCATATGATCAGTTTGAGAAGGAACGCCCAACTGGACTGAGTTGGTGTGGTTCTGGGTGTAGAGGATCCACCTGAGGATTGTTGCCAATACAGCATATAGGAGAACCGAAGCAGAATATGGGGTCGAGTGTTTCCCAGAAGAAGCTGTATTGTGGCTCGTTCTCCTGAAGAGAACTTGGCTGTTCTCACAGAAGGAGCTCAGGGCCTTGCTGTTGTCTGGAATGGCTGCTGTTCCCTTCAGGGGAGCTCTGGTCCTCATCTCTGCTGCGAGCATCATATCCTAGCTCCAGTATGGATTTCCTCAACCTTTTAGTGCAGACACAGATGTACATGGGATAATGCTGTGGGCTCCCAGCCCTTGCTTGGATCTTTTGGGTTTCCAGTGCATAGGTAGATGTTCTGCACTTTTTCTGTGTTTGGCTTGTGTGTGTGTGAATGTTGTAATTTGGATTTGTCCTGTACTAAATCTGCTGTCTTACAAGCCACTAACTCTAGAAAAGTAACCAATACACTCTCCTTATGTCTGGATGTAATCTCATAATTTGGGTACCAATTTACAAACCAGATAGTGATGTGTAGGAAAATGTTGTTGTTTTATTTAGAGAGGCTACTATATTTATTGTGAATGGCAGGGCCTCGATGAGTGTATTAGTCTCATTTCCTTTGCTGTAACAAAATATTTGAGTGTATCTCTTTAATATATTAAAAAGATGCTTATTTAGCTCATAATTTTAGGTCTTCCAGGGTGTGGCCCTGGCATATGTGAGACTCTGGGAAAGGCCTTCACTTTATGACATGGGGAAATGGCATAAAGGTGTGTGTTTGTGAAGAAATGTTACACAGGAGACAGCGATTCACAGAGAGGAGAGGCTAGACTTGCTGTTTTATAACAACTAGCCCTCATGAGAACTAAGTTAGTGATCCAAGGGAAAAACACCTTAATCCTTTTGGACAAGATTGTTAGGTCAATGCCTTAGTGCCCTAACAATTCCCCGCTAGTACTCAATTCTTAGTTCCATTAGCTATTAATATCACCATATTGGAGAGCAAGCTTCAAACACACAAATCCTTAGCAAATAAAGCACATCCAAACCATAGCAGTCAGGGTCCACTAAAATGAAATCTCAAAACTTACTTGCTGGTAAGTAAAATAAATAAACCCTTGGTCAAATAATTAGAATATATTTTGACATGTTTACCCATATGTTTAAAATTGAAAGTGGTAGGGTGTGCTCAATGCTTTTGATAGCTCTATATATTAAATACAGAATGACAGTTTAGAAATGATGGTGTAGGAAATTCTAGATACAATACTCTAATATGTCACTGTCCCTCTACCAATCCATAGAACTCTGCCAAAGTCATACACTTGTGTCTAAATGGAAAGTTGTCCAATCTTTTTGTGATCATTTTCTTCAACTGAAAAATCAGTCCAACTCAGAGTTATTATCTCAATTAAATGTATTAATGTTTTTAAAGTGGCTGTGTTTACTAATTGTATATATAAAATATATAAATCACTACATAAAAAATAAAGAAAAATATAAAATTTTCCTCAGAATATTGAGGATCACTTGTTCATTTCCTCGAGTAGTAGATCTGAATTATTTTTGATTTAAATTTTTGATACAATATTTTAAGATACTTTTAAAAATATCAAATAGAAAAGCATTACTTTTATTTAATTACTTATATTTAATTCAATGCAAGGATTTTCCTCTTGGTCAATGTAAAGCCAACGAAAAAATCTAGATACTACATAAAAGAATGGAGAAAAATTTATTATGTGCAATAAGGACAATACAGTTTCTTACAGTGCGGTCCTCTTCCTGAACTAAGACGCTCTGGGGATTTTACTGAAAAGCCTACGTACATTCATATAGGAAGGTCCATGGGTGGGTAGGCACATTTATGGTCAGTTTAAAGTCATAAATCCACATGACCCTGAAAAGAAATACCGGGAACTCAAGCTTCTGGGCTTTTCTGGTGGTCGGGGGTGGTGGGATCTGAACTCAGGGCCTTGTGGTTGTAGGTGAGCACTCTACCACTTGACCCAAAGCTCCAACCTCTGTGCTAACTCTCTTCAGGGTTATAAGGGGCCAACTTTTTCCTACGTCAACTAAAGCAATCAGTGACTCGATGGTCTGCTCTGGTTCCTTGTTTCTTCAAAGAGTGTTGGCTGGTGGGGTTGGGGATTTAGCTCAGTCAGAAAGCAATCGCCTCGCAAGCACAAGGCTGTGAGTTTGATCCCCAGCACCAAAAAAAAAAAAAAAAAAAAAAAAAAAAAAAAAAAAAAAAAAAAAAAAAAAAAAAAAAAAAAAAAAAAAAAAAAAAAAAAAACAAAAAAACAAAAAACACAAAAGGAGTATTAGCTGAAATAAAAACATGATTTAGTATAATTGTCTTATGTGTTTTATATGTTTTGGGCCTAGTTGTCTGGACATTAATCTGGATACATGATAGTTAAATTTATAAAGGCATATAAGGTAAATAAAGAAATCTGCTGCTGGCAAACTAAAAGGAAGGTGGTGGGAAGGCAAAAAAAAAAAAAAAAAGTTTTACGTACACGTACCAATTCCTACAATGAATTTAATTATTTTGTACTACAAGGATGTACTAAAAAATTAAAAATAAAACAAAAAACAATATTGAAGATATATTAAAAGTCTTTTAAAGGAATGGCAGTTTTCACTTTTTGTAAGAATTTTCCCCTAAAAGAATCTATCTCTTTGACACCTAACAAAATTAACTATCAAAATATTTTAATATTACAAAGAAAACAAAAATTATAGCAATTGATCAGAAAATGAGTCTACTAGACTGCAAACTACATGATTGTTACTTATAATTCAGATTCTACATGTAAAATACAATAACTTAATATTTAGAAGTAATTTATTTATTTAATGGTGTTAATAAAAAATTACCATCCTGTAGTATCATTATTCAAAAGGGAAAATATGATTAAAGTATAAACATATTTTTCTCCCTAAGGGACTATATCATAAATTCATGACAAGATCTAATGTAACTGAATAACATTTAAGGTTCAATGGAAGATTTAATAACAAAGATAAAATAACTAATGGAAATATAACTTAAAACTTAACTGAGATGAATAATAAAAATTTTAAAAAGCCTGAAACTCATGTGAACCTAAAACCAGTAAATTCCACACTGCACAAATTAAGTCATTTCTGAGGAAACTAATGATTATTACTGACATTAAAAAAAAATTTTGGAAAGCGAAGGCTTGCAGTATACAGTAGAAAGATGCAGTTTTGTTTGTTTTTTCTTACCAGCTGAAAAATTAAGAGACAACCTCAAGATGTTTATATACAATAAACCAGAATTTAAACAAAGCATTGACTGCCTTTAAATGAATCACAAGGAAGATTTGGGCACATTTGTTTTCTATTTTAAATTTATTTTATGATATTTGTAATCCTCACAGCTCTTTCAAATGTATACAACCAAAGGATACAATACAAAAAATCTATTAACAAAATTCACAGCTTGTAAAAAAATGCCATACTTTACAGAAGTAAGATGACATTAATGTTATATATTGGCTAAAGTGGCTTTACTTACCATGAATGACTCTTTCCTATCTCCTGTGAACATCCAGGTGACTTTTAAATGAAAGTCCTCTTTCTTTACTAACTGTGAATGGAAAAGTTAGATTTGGTAAAACAAACCTCTTTTCAGAGTAACTAAATAACAATTTACACATCAAAGAGTGAGTTACCCAGATGCATCGAGTTTTTCAATAGACTTTTATTAAAGGAAAGGTGATGTAATGCCCTAAATCAAGTTGAATTCCAGTGTGACCTTGAATAGAAGACAAGTCTGTCTTAAGTGTAAAATGGCAATCATATTCAAAAATTAAGAATTAAATAAGAATAGGAATTCATGTGTGAAAATGATTCACTCGCACATATCAGAAGGGAAAATGGCTTTTCGCAAAGCTCCACCCTAAAAAGTCATCTTGGTGCTCATGGTATGAAAATTCTTTCCCTGGCTCTTTGTCACTTTTTCTGTGACAGATTGACATCTGAGCTCTCTTAGTCATGCTAAAAAAGGAGGAATGAACATAACAAATCATGATCAGAACTTGTTCTGTGGTGAAATACAGGATACAAACCATTTTCTACTCCACAGCCCTTCCCACTCCGCCCTTGAGTGCAGAGAAGGAGCAAAACAAGACTTGCTGTGTAATTTGAAATAAGAATGCGGAGGAGCCAAAATAGCCCTTTGCACTTGATCCATGAATTCCTATGCATCGATGAATGTTTATGGATCACAGTGTGTACGCGCGCGCGCGCGTGTGTGTGTGTGTGCGTGCGTGTGTGTGTGTGTGTGTGTGTGTGTGTGTGTGTGTGTGTGTGTGTGAGATTCTTTTTTCCTGTTAAGTAGCTTCACCAAAAGAAAGGGGCTTTATAAATGGTAGGTCCTTCAATGGAGCTGCTCTAAGTATGTGTAGTTATGATGAAATAAACAAGAAATAATGTCTATGAAGCTCTGGCTTCAATGTCAACTCACAATTGCTTTAACATTTCCAAGTTTGAGTTTCTTCTGAAAACAAAGACTGTATCTTCTCTACTTGTCTCATAGTATTTTGGAGAAAGGTAAACCGAAGAAATAATGATATGGGTGTCATGACCAAGTCCTCACGTAAAGTTGCACTATAGGGGATGAGGAGCAAGCAGGACCCTGAGCCCTGATCTGCTTCTCATTAAAAAAGTTGTTGTCAGGCAGGGCAGGTGGGTCCCAGACTCTGTGTTCTAGTTGTGCTCTAAACTCTAGATTCTTGTTGATGTGGAGCAAAGATTTGAAAGAATGAACTTAGGGCTCTAAAGAAATTTATTTAAGTAACAAAAGAAAACTGGATCCACCACGTGGATGAAATAGCCCCCGCTGCCCTTGGGCAGTTAGGGATCCCAAAAGGGGAGGTGGGTAGAGAGTGAGCTAAAGATAGAGCATGGGTTAGGGAGCAGGGGGACAACAGGGGCAAGAGCTCTAGCTTACGGTATCCTTATTTATTCAGTCTCAATTCTCGTGAGAGTTTTCCCGATCCTGTGAGTAGAGGCATTTGGATTTCGTGGCCCAGGCTGACGTCAGGTCAAGGCCACTCCCTTAGGTCATGTCCATCTTCCCAGCCAGGTCAAGCCACACTCTATTTCTATCTCAACATGATGCATGGATTTTATAGGACAGGCAGGGACATAAAGTCATTTTGCCATACACCACGACTCTTTACGAAAACCCACAGACTCTCAATAAATTAAAGCAGAACAAACCTTGCCCTGCATTTTACTGATCCTGTAACTCTTGGGTTGAATCTCTTCTCAGTTCTGCATAAAATTCTGCTGATCATTTAGGGAGGGTCTGTCCAGGAGCTGATCAGAGGATTGACAAGCCTTTTATTTACAAGATCTAATCCTCCTTCGAGGTTGAGAAAATGAAAATAAGAAGTTTATACAGATACTCAGCTACACTTCAACACCTCCAGGCATTACCCTAAATCTGTGATCAACTGAATTTCAGGAAAAATGGACCACCATAGAAGGAGACAATATTTTCACAGAAATGGAACCAGCCCGCATTGGAACCAACCTCCACGATGCCAGGCCTGCAATGATGATCAGCTGGGTCCCAGCCCACCAGTTAATTCTTGCCAGGCGGTGGGCCAGCCTGAAAGCCTGTATCAGAATGGACCCCTCCGGCTAAGCAGGAGAATTTTCCTGTCTCCCCTCTGATTTTCCAGTAAAGCTTTTATTTTTTGCTGTAATTCTGTGCTTTCGTTTTAATTTCCATTTCAACTAAAACAAGGACATGCTAGCTGATGTCACAATTCTCCTGGGTACATTGTGACTTGGTGCCTTGCGCATTTTCTCACTTTGTATTAACCACTCTTATGTGGTAAGGTTTTTTATAAAATCCTGATATGATTGGAAATATGAAAAGTGAACTTTCTTTCGAAGAAATGTAGAATATTAAATTGAAAAGCATGCCTGAGTTTGAGCTCTAATGTGCACTTACTTATGCATTACCTCATCTAAGAAAACTTAATTAACATCTCTGAGCCTCAGTTTTCTCATTCTTAAAAAGGTAGTAAATGTGTGAATTAAATGAATTATATTAAAATGTCTGCCTTAAATTATAATCAGTAAATGTCACATTAATAAAGCCGTGCATATATCATGTTTCTTATTGTATGAAGAATGTGTCACTCACAAATACTTAATTTCTTCTCCAAAAGCAAAGAGTTAATCAACTATGTGGTAGGGATTTAAAACAGAAACTCATTGACATCAAAACCTGGATGCTTTTCATTTAAATCGCTTTTATTATCCAAAGTCTGAAATAATAGTTTCAAAATAGAAAAATTCTTACAACCTCTAAAGAATTTAACAGCAGGAAGCTTGTTTAAATGAGCAATTAGTATAATTCAAAAAGTCAGATGTTGATTTTTTACAGTTTGTTTACCTGGATTCTTGTGACATGAACAGATATCTATAAATTAAACATAGATTTAAAAAATATATTTTGATTTTTCTGCTTTGATTAAAAAGGCAATTCAATAGGACACTTTAATATGATATAACAAAACTATTGAAAAGCATGTGCCTTGAAGAATGTGTTTTAATTGTGTGGCTATAACTCTGTGTGTGTGTGTTTGAAGGTTGTAGCATATTTTGAATTAATTATGTGTGAATATGGCAATAATAAATATTATAAAGCAAATTTGCTTTTTTTAATATATCAATTTAAACATTTCTTATTATGTTGTCTCATTTTTCCCCAGAATCATTTTTGTGAGATTTTATCCTACTTTTCAAAATAAACCTTTATATGGAACATAATAGTGTACCACTTGGAGAGTTAGAGAAGAAGTAACTGTGGGAAGAATTTGTGTAGAAATAATTCTGGATAGCTAAATAAATTAATAAGTAAAGAAATAAATGCTAAAATTCGGGGTGTCCAATAAATTAACATTTTAGATAAAATATAAATAATCTGCTTTTCTTTCCAAAGCCCTCATGTGATTTTCCATTTCTAGTCACGGTAATCTTTCGATTAATTTGATGTTAATCGATCAGCAAAATGTCTTCACCTTTGGCAAGTCAGGAAACATAATCACTGGTAATGCCATCACCGTGACCACATTTTCCTGAGTAAAGATATGTTATAGGTTCTTCGTGTCAATATACTGTACTGGAGTAAGGGGACCGCAACCCCAGGACAGCGGCGACGAGCTTTAGTAGGAATAAAGCCAGAGGGGGACCCTCTCCAACACAGGAAGGTGAACCGAGAAGCTCTTAGAGAGCCGGGGCTCGGGGCTATATGGGGGCTACGGCGGGGAGGGGTGAGGGAATCGGCCAGCCCGTGACAGGTTAGAGTGCTTCTCTGTTCCTCCTTATCTTGAGGCTGTGGACACTGGCGGGTATCTGGCGCCTAGGAGCTAGACGTTCCTTTCCTGGCTCTAGGCATCCTGTGTGACTTACGGATCTTTGTTATTTTACAGCTGTGGCCGCGGGAAGGTCTTGGGGGCTGGGAGTTGGTTGTTTCCCACGGGGCTTTTAACTGTACTAGGCCTGCTTAGAAATGTTTAGTGATCAGAATATACAACATTGCTCACTTTCTGATGGAGGGGATTACGGAAGCACACGTCTTTTGGAATCGCCCTAAGGGTTTCTATCATACTGGATATTATGTAATTTATTTAGCAACCATATCCAGGAAGGCATGTATATATTTTCAATGCATGATCATAATAATTAGATATAGTAAATCTTAGCAAGTTCATTTTTAAGTAGTATGTGTGAAGATAAAACAAGACTAAAGGATTTAGGGAATGTGTACACTATACAGTTTTCTACTATTTCTATATTGGTATTGTTTTTAAGATTTATCAAATTATTACTATATCAACAGAAATTGGTAAACATTAGCAACTATGCAGAGATATTTTCCTACAGTGTTACAATAACTGTAATCCAATCTTAATCAGGTTTTTTGTTAATTCTATTAACATATATTGAATTCCTACTATCTCAAATGATTCATTTAGGAGCTTGTAATATAGAGATGTGCAAAATCCCACTCATTCCCCCAAACAACCTATAATCTAATGAAAGAGGGATACATAGATTTGGGTAAGAGCAAATTCCAAATTATTAAACAGAACAGGTTTGATTGAACCATATTTCACTGTAATTTTAGTTTGTCAAAATGTGCCATGTGGGGACTTCTGCCATCAATTAAGTTATAGAGAAATCAAGATGCTGTATCTCATATCTACTTTTTGGAGATACATAATAAACATTAATATAAAAAATACTCAAAAAATTGTATACAAAGTAAATAGCGTTGTATAACCTAGTCTTACACGGTGATTTTCGAGTATAGGAAAAGATTTTTGTGCACAATCCGGTGACGTGTAGGACCTGAGTCTGCAGCATTCTCATCCAAATGTGCTGTAGTAGCACTTGGGTGGAGGAGGCACTTGCCACCTGAATTTTAGGTTTGAAATGAGGTATATAGTAAATGTGTGTCTATCTTTGGATTTGCCATCTAACATTTGTCTGACTGACATATTTTGGAGTTTTTCTATAATTCTTTTTCTTCTGCATCTTGTTTACTTCCTGTTATTTAGTACACTATTTCGTTCAACTTTCTAAATGTTCTGACGGATCAAAGAGGTCATCGTAACAGTCCCGGAGGAAAAGTGTCTTAGAGACAGATCATCACAAAAGGTCACTCCAGAAGGTTATTAAAAACATGTTCAGTGACAGAGTTGTGTTATTTCTGCTACTCTGTCATGGCTTTCAGTGAAGCTACAGAGAGAAGTAACCCCTGCACAGGGACATAAAAGGATTCTGTTCCTCTGGGTTTCATTTTACCATCAACAATTTTACAGCTTTTTAGAAATATCTCCAAACAGTGCACCTGGACAGAAAATGTATGAATTATGTTTACATATTTCAACAATTAAAGGAGCTAAATCTCACTAATTGTGCATAATTAGAATTCAGTGATTACACTAAATAAACTCTCATTTAGAATTTAAGTGATTACTCTGTAGTTCATTACATGACTCGGCAAAGGCTTACATTTTCAGCTTCACATAACCTCTTTTTGGAGGTTCTACAGGTACGCTTTTTCTATGAGCTTAGTTAAAAACAAACTTCTTATTTGTAACACAGTCTATGGAAAGTACTTGTGAACCGCTTGTTAGCTACCAGCTGTGACCACGACTTGCCCGACCCGTCATTGTGCAGATTCTGCCTCTGCCCCAAGGACTACATGACATTTTTGCACAAATCGATCTTTCCTTATTCAGTAGCTTACATGCTACTCTAGTTTTCTTTCTTTCTTTCTTTCTTTTTTTTTTTTTCCTTTGCCTGCTGTCACTTCTCTGCCATCAGCAATGTCTCACAGGGCTTCAACTTGCCAAATAATGGGGTTTTGTGATGTTTTCTCTGCCTGACTTGTTTGTGATCACCCTGCTTCAACTTATCAGTCAGTGTGTGGTTTGGCTTCCTGTCAGTTGCCCTCTCTTCCCAGGCAGCTCTATAAAGCTGAATTGTAATGCCAGGGCCTGCATTGCCACTGGGCTCACGGCAGATCACAACTAAGGAATTGTCTCAGCATTTGATTTCAAGTAGGAAATATGAGCTGGAAGCCACAGGACAATATGCTATCTGTTATCATGCCAAAGATGTGCTCACTTTCTTCATTAATATCTCTAGCTCATCTCTGAGCTCATCATCATGTTGGAATTTTGCTAAACAAATATACTTTCATGATCAATTTTAGCTAAGAGTTCTCAGCTTCCCAACCTCACTGGTTTTAGAACCTCTTGATGCCGGATGGTACATGACCCAGCATACCTTCAAGGCAAATTGTTAACCTAAAGCATTCCTAACATTGTGCATTTAGTAATGCACATCACTGCACAATGATTTTTGAGGAAATGTCTTGGGGACTCTGCAATAACAGAGGCTGCTGAAGGAAATGAGGCTTTAAAAAGACTGAACACTTTTAAAGTCAGTTAATAAAATAGCAGGTTAGTCAGTCATTAGTGGTGATTAAGTTTCAAATTGATTAGGCAGCAACCTGAGGAAAAAAAGAGACTCATATTTAGAAGGTAAATGAATGCACATTGTCAAAGTCTGATTTCACACGCAGAGCCACATATCTCACGGTTTATTCTCAAAGGACAGATAACATGTGTTTATTCTCAAAGCGTAAATAGCATGATGATATTAATTTTCTGGATCCATCTGTTCTGATGTTAGCAGTGTCTAATTTCATCGACCCACTGCATTTTTTGTAGTTCTTTTGCAAGGTTTCCTTTTTTTCTTTCTTTAAATTAATTTTATAAAAGTATTTTTTATCCTTTATATGACTGGTAAAATAAGGGTTTATCTTTAAAAAAGAGGAACAGAGATTATAAAAATATAGAATATAATTCACTCAAACATATTTATAAAGGAAAAACATTGTTTACATATTGCTATTGTATGCAAGATTCTTTATCACTATCTTTTTCTGTGACTAATATAGACACCAACCTATTATCATAACTATTAGGAGGAAGGCCATATTACCTTTCTGCTTTGAGCTTTCCTAGCTATTGTGTAGAGGCTACATGGCTCTCCGTTTTGAGGAACCTTCTCATGCCCTAAAAATGGCCCGGTGGCTTTTCAAAGTTAGATGACTGTTGTTTTAGAAGGAAAAATATTTTGGGAAACACAAAAATAGTAACCATACCTAGCAGTACTTGTGATTACTTCCCTCATTACATTGTTTCTTTCCCTTTTCCATTATTTAATTTTTAACTTGGTTTGAAGGACACTAATGTCACTATCCATTTACAATTCAGCAGATTTATCTTACTATTTTCTTGAGACCCCATAAAGAAATCTGTGCACAGCCAAAATTGTTCATGTCAATTTCCTACTTAAAAATGAGTTGACCTCAATACATCAAGTGCAAGTTTCAATGAAAGAAAAAAAAAAAAAATCTACATGAGATATTCATAGGAGACAAAAGAAATAACTTAAACTCTAAAACAGACCCAAAAGCTTGCAATGACAAGATTTCACACATTCATTTTCTCTCAAAGGAGGATATTGATATTCAGGCCACGATGAGATCATAAACTGACAACTGCAATTTCCACCGCTGAGGGGGAAGGATGACTTCCAGGTTCCTGCTTCAGTGTGGCAGAACTCACCTGACCTGCTGGCTAATACGATGTGACTCTGCTCTTCTGCTTTCGGATATATTGGTGTAACATACTTCGTTTTCCACAGTGTCTTACTCTAGCCACAATTATAATTGCATCACTCTGGAAGTTCTTGATATTAGCTTTATTCCTAAAAGGTGTTCTAGAAACACCTGAAACTCAAAATATGAAATAGGATTATAGGAACACAGAACTCAGTGAACAAAGAAATTTTTAAACTAACCAACTTCAGCAAAGTTACACAGCAATCTTTAACAGGAGCCTTTGAAGAGCCTTAATATGCTAATATGGTTTCTGAATTTCCATGATACCATTCAGTATTTCCCAAATGTATTTGTTTATAAATGCCTTATTGGAAGCATCATGTTTTCTATTTATTCCTTGGAATGTCTTTGTAAATTTGTGCCTTAGCCAATTAGCTATAGATCCTTTGGGTCCCCTTAATCTAGGCAGTGATTAAAATTTCCTTGGAAGATGTAGGGTCAAGTTATAATCGGCTCCAGGAGGGAATTTCATGTGGGACTCAGAATTCTGCTATTTTGTTTCTCTATTTAGGTCAGTAATTTTTTAGTGAGGTTTCTGCTTTGGCCAAGAGAAGAACTACAATTTAGTACCAGGTAGGATGGCCGTGATATTATTAAGTGCTTCACTTTATGCTCAGTTCCAACCATAGAGAAAAAGTCTTTCACCAAAGGCACTATAGGTCCATGCCTGGCTGTCATGTTTTTCATTAGAAAATTAGAACTTTTGACTAAGCTCATCACAATAGCATGCTACAAACCATGATGTTCTATAAGCACTCCTGACCGTATTGACTTAACAATATAGAAATCAGTTTCTTCACTGAATATAGTATCGTGCATATGTATGTAATATCATTGGTAGGCATAATAATATGTACAATTCCATGAATATTGTATATATAATGTCATGGGTATCTATACATATTTTTCATGGATACATGACCTTAGGTATTATAAATCATCCCTGCACTGTTCCTCTCACACTGCTCTTCTGCTCTGCCTATTTTTCACTACGAACTATACAAACTAAGTATTTTTGATTGGCCATACTCTTCCACAATGATGTTTCTGCCTTGGAGCAAGCCAATGAAATGAATCCCTTAACACCATGAACCAAGTTAAACTCTACTTCTTTAAGTTGTGTATGTTGGATAGTGTATCCAGCAATTAGAAAACTGCCTTACACAGAAAGCTGCAACCAGGGAAGTGCCATCGTTGTTGTGAATAAGTGACCCTGCGGTTTGGAAACTTCTGGAGCTGGTTTGCGGGAGATGTTTGCAGAAGTCTGGAACGGGGGCCTGGGAAGTTCCTAGAGTTCTGGAATCAGAGCCCGCTGGGTGGTTCTGGTTGGATCCAGAATGCTACTTGGAATGATGATAGTGGTGTCTAGGCTTAGGAAGTTTCAAAAGGAAACAAGCACTTTATTTTGCAATTGAATTAGAGGCCATGTGGGTTGCATCAGTTAAAAAAAAAAATGTGTCTACATTTTTCTCATCTCTCACACTTGGCAAGAGATTGAGTCTAAGGGTGGTTGACTGACTGACTAATCTGGTGGGTTAAATTTCAAGACTTCCCAGCATTCAGGCTGTGGCGTTGTCATTGATGGCTGCTTTTAGCCAGATTGATAGTGAAAATTTGGGCAAAAGGCAGAGCACAACATTTTGAAAAACTTAACATTTTGGCCCAGAGGGAAATATGTATAACGTTTAGACAAAAGAAGGTGAGGTTGCTGAAGAGATTGGTGCCATTAAAGAGAAACCAAGTACATTTATGACAATATGAAGATGCCTCAAGCCAGAGGGCTCCCACCCCCACTAGGAGTCCAGTGGCAAGTGAGCCAGGGAAGCTTCATCTACATGTCCAGCTGCTCCAGAATGCTGACGTTGCTGCCAAGCGCTACATCTTCCAGATCAGCTGCAGCACTAAATTTTTGCAGGAGAGCAAACTCTTCTGTGAAGTGCACATGTGGGGAATCCAGGTTGCAGGCTCTTTATGAGAAGCTAGTGCCCGATGATCACAGTGCTGTAGTATTGTGCTAGCACTGTGGTGCAGCTGTATATACAGAAAGGTATTAGCAGAGGTTTGATTGCATGGAGACCATAATAAATCATACTGCAAGGGCTGGGGATTTAGCTCAAGTGGTAGGGCACTTGCCTGGCAAGAGCAAGGTCTTGAGTTCGAACCCCAGCAACCCCCCAAAAAATCAACTGCTTGCAGACTCATATCGAAACCCAATCAGTGAGTAACTAGTGGCTATGAAGCTGCATCTGGTGGCAGGCTTTATAGTAGCAACTGAGTTGATGTGTGTCACTTGCACCGAAGCACACCCTGGCTGGCTTTATGTCAGAATCTAACACTTATTTTTGTCCACATGTAGCCTGCTCATTACTTTATATACTTCTGTCTGTGCCTCTTTATGTCACTATGCATTTGCCTCAGTCACAGATTCGTTAAGCTTGGAAGCTAACACTAGCCAAAACACGTGAGAAGCACACTTTGCTGGAGAGTTTCCTTGAAAAGTAGGAAAAGTCAGTGATGAGACAGCAAAACAGTCGTACTTAAATTGTGGCTTTGTTGCAACCTGTGATTCACAGTCCCCAAGATTGCTTTGTATGATACGTAGCAACTGACTATTGAATGAAGCAAGAAAACCCTCAAAACTGCTTTATAGCCAGATTTATAGTGAAAATTGAAGCAAAGACAGATGAAGCACCCAGCATTAAAAGATAAGCCTTCGGATTTTTTTTTTTTTTAATATACGCATGAAGAGAAGCTATTATTGAAGTCTGCACTGAGAGATAATTTTTAGTGGCTAAACACATTGTTTTCGCTATGAAGAGTTGATCCTGCCTAATGACAGGTTTTGTGAACTTTCAGAAGATACTGCGTTTCAAAAGGTAGGACATGTTCTTTTGGTCAAGAGAATATATTTTTTGAAATGACAAAACTGCAAAAGATATAAAGGCACAACTGTTGCAAAGGATTAATGAGCCACGGTTGTATGCAATCCAGGTTGACAAGTCTACCCATGTTGACAACATGGGAACAATACCTGTTTTTATGTGATATATTTTTCAAAAGATTGTGCATGCAGATATGTTATGTGTACTTTTGTTGCCCACAAGCAATACAGCCGCAGAACTGTTCTAGTATTTGAATGGATACAAATCAGGAAAACTGAGTTGTGAAATTTGTGTCAGGATATGCACAGACAGAGTACCTACCCTGACTGGGTGACATTCTGTGTTCGCTACTTGGATGAAAAGATTGTTTCTGAATATAAGTCCAGGCACCGTGTCATCCACAGAGAAGGGCTGGCTGTCCAAAATTTGTCAGCAGAACTTAACATTTTGCAGAATGTGATTAAAATTATCAACCACATTAAAGTCTATGCCTTTAACTCGCGCCTGTCCACCAAGCTCTGTGGGGAGATGGGCTCAGAGCACACACGTTTTCACTGATACACCCAAGTGAGATGACTTTCTAAAGGGAAGTTGCTGGCCAGTGTTCTAAAGGTATGAGAGCTACTTCAATTTCTTTTAGAGAAACATTCACTACTGGCAGTACATTTCGGTGGCAAAGAATGTTTTGCAAAATTTGATTACTTATATGACATATCCTACCTGCTCCATGAGCTCAATATGTCATTTTGGAAGAGGACAGAAACTGAGTTCGCATTGATAGAAAGTGATTGTATTCAAAGACAAACTGGAATTATGGTGAGGATGAGTGAACACTGGGGTTTCTGACGTGTTTCAAATATTACAGAGATGTCAAAAGACACGGATCAGGGACTTCTTTTTTCCCAACTGTTGCGTGATCACCTACCTCAGTTTTCAAGAGTTTGAAAATCACTCTCTGACCAAAAAAGACCCCCGTCTGGGAAAGAACCACTCGTGAATGACCTGGAGTCACTTGTGAACAAGCCAGGTGATCAGATCCACAAGGAGATCAGCCAGGATCAAGCCAGAAAAGGATCAACAAATGAGCTCACAAATGGTGGTAACCTTGAAATTACGTTTGAGACAACGTTAAATGTCCATGTGTTGTGGATTATAAATGTTAGACTATCCTGAGATTGCCACTAAGGTAATAAAAAGCTCGTTTCCATTTATAGTTTCTTATCTTTGCAAAGCAGGATTTTCTGCAGTGAGAGCAATCAAACTGAGACTGTGGAGCAGACTAGACAGAAATGACTCACTTTAGGCGACACTGGCTCCCATTCTCCCACCCCTGCAAGGAACTGTATAGTTGCAGGAAAACAAACTCAGGGCTTTCACTGATTCTGTATTATTGTGAGTTATGTGGTTATTTTTTATGTCACAAAGTAATAATAACCGAAATAAAAACATAAGAAGCTCAGTGTGCTTGAGTCATCTAGAATCTAGTTTTTCCTTCAGTCAATAGGAACGGTGTTTTCCACAGAATTGGTTCCTGGTGCCAAACACGCTTGGGGAACACCGCCTTAGGGCTGTCTTAGGAATCAACACAAATTCCCCCACAGCAAGCTGAAGCTTACAAAATTTTCAACTTCCACTTGAAAAGAAAGCTCCTGGGTCCTCTACTTACAAAGGGTGTCCCAGGAAATTGGTTGTCTGGGATTCACTTCACTGTGCTTAGCTATATAGGCACTTGGAGATCCAGAAAGCATTGTCCAAGAGGGAGCGGTTGTTATAGCTTAAACTGGCGGCAGACTTGGGCACTGTCAGTACGATGCTGGTTTTGTAACCACTCAGAAGGCAATTGTTGTGGGGTCAGAAAGACTTCTACCCAGATTTCCGTGAGGGAAAGCCAGGGAGTAGTGCGTGATACTGTGAGAACAAAGCCTAAGGAGCACCGGGGATCCCAGAAAGTCGGAGACACCAGGAATGTGGGACATCTGCCCAAGAAAGGTACACTCCGCCAGGAAAGTCAGCACAAAGGAAGCCTGGGGGGCGTAATCAGCAAGGCCGAGGGGGTCAGACTCCCCAAGCCCTCTGGAAATTACATTTTATCACTGCGCTCCTCAGATGGTGGACTTGAAGCTGCAGGGCTTCATGCTGGGTTTTGGTCTTAGCTTGCTCTTGTTCTTTTCTTGTCCACTCTTCCTCCTTTTTGGAATAGGAATGTTTCTCTCATACCATTTTACTTTGGGTTATGTAATTTAAAAAATATTTCTACAGCACTTCACAGCTAAATGTTTGAGTTTCAGAAAATACTTTGAGTCAGAATTTCAAAAATGCTCGAACTGTTGAGAGTGTGAGCAAGGTATTATTGTGTTTTGGTTTGTACACAGGATAAGCATATCATGGTTAGTAGAATTACAAACTTTTATTTGGAGGTTATGTACTGGCTTAAAAGTGTTTGAGTGTCAAGTAGACAAAGGGTAGGATGAGAAGGTTAACGTTAATTATGTCAACTTGATTGGCTTGGGATCTGTCCAGGGGATTAGTAAACACTTTTCTGGGTATTTGTGTGTGTGTGTCATGAACTATGACCTTGAGTACCATCTGTAGTTGCAGTCCGCTGGCCCTCCTCTCAATGGTAGTGTTCCCTTGCGGTCCTTCCTAGCCACTATGAACTAAGCAGTTTTGATATACTGCATCCTTCCACTGTGATGTTTTTGCTTGTAGCCAGCCAACCATGAACAGAATCCTCTGAAATTGTGAAGCAAATTCAACCTCTGCTCTTTTGTTGGTATTGGGTTTTGTGTACCAGTGATGGGAAATTTGACCAATACATGCTGAAATATTCCCGAGACATGTTTGTCTGGTTGGTAAATCAGTGATCCCAGGCTATTCAGTAAGAGGCCTCTAGATTTAGTGCAGAAGGGGATGAGATCACAAAGAATGGAGTTTGGGGTATGCATGAATCTCACTAAGAATTTCTTTAGTTTTCCTGAATGAAAACACAAGATCGTAAAGTCAGTTCAGAATATATTTACTAACTAAACCAGTCCTGTAGTATTTTCTTGAATTTTGTGCTCACAGTTTGATAGAATCTGGCTATCAGATCATAAACAATAATATCTGTTGGTAAAAAAAAAAAAATATATATATATATATATATGTGTGTGTGTGTGTCTGTTCTAATTTATTATCTTAGAATTGTAGGGATTGATTATCAATATAACCATTAACTCTGCTAAATTCATATTGATGACATGTGCTGAATCCGTCTTGTTGTGGTCCTCAGTATATGCTAGAGCAAAGAAGACATTCAATGGGAAAGGTTTCTTTCATCTACATATTTTTGCTCATTCTTGATAATTATTTTTATCTACTCTTTTGCTTTGATTAAATAACCTCCTGATTGGTATTACAGTCCAGATTCAAGCAATATTTATGGCATTTGTCACCACTGTTACCAAATTTCCAAAAGAGAAAATAAAAAAAAAAAAAAAAAACAGTACTATAAATCTAAGGACAGAAAGTAGTTCTTTGTATCAAGGCTGTTAGAGGTCATCTGATGTAAATTCTAGCACATTTTTGTCATTTTGTGATTTAGTTCCTCACCCATACTTCTTGATATAACTTTCCATTATTTAAAAAATCAAGAATCAAACTGTATTATCTCAAAAATCTTAACAAACACAGTACCATTTCTTAACATCTTTATTTTTACTACTTTCAATAGAAATTTCATTTTCTCTTAGCAATTTCTCATAATTATCAGAAGTAGCTTTTGCCTAGCAATGTAATCTTGATAAGGTACTATACGATGTATTTATGTAGTATAGTGATAAAAGGCTCTGAATTTAGAATCCTGGTTCAAACTCAAGGTGAACAGCTTGCTAGTGTGTATACTTGGAAAGTTATTTAATTTTCAGTCCTTAATTTCCTCATCTGCTAAAATGGAAATTATTTCAGTACATTCTTACAATAATTTAAGGATGCAAATGATTTGCACAATTCTAGCTTTCTAACAGTATATGTACATAATACTATGAGATAGTATCATTAATAGTGATGAACGATACTACCTTTTCTTTCTACAAACGGTGCATAAATGTATGCTTTAGGAACAGTTGTCACACAGTGGGACAGTTTGCAGAGCAGATACTTGGTAACTTCAGGGCGCCTGTGATATTATGACACACAAGTACTGTAACCCATAGTTCAGTGTACTCCTCCCTTATAGGCGTGGCTCACAGAAAAATAGACAAGGCTGGCATGAGTCCTAGACTGCTAACCCTAAGGAAAAAGGTTATTTCAGGGCACTGATGCTTGTCTAGAAAACTCCCTTGAATCGGGCAACAAAGATTTGAGAAAATGTGTGTAATTACTGTCCTACACCGGATAATAGAAATACTCTTTAAAATAAACAGTGTATGTAGCATGTTTGTTTGCTGAAGAAACTTGAAACTCAAAACTCAAAGATAAAATATTCTAATTGCTATTTTATGGCACACTTATTCAACAGAAATAATTACATTTAGTGTTCTATTATTGTGAGCATTTCCCCTTAATATTGAAAAAAATGAAAAGATTATTTAGAAAGTTGAACTTCTTCTAATACCTTCATCCACTTAGATCCATCAAAAAGTAATGCTATAACCAAATTTTTCTTCTACAGAATCAAACTAATCATACAAATACTTTAACTTTATTTCACAAGCATTGAAAAGAGAAAAAAATCAGAAACATATCTGAAGCACTGAAAAATGCATAAACACATTACATAATTTTTACTTTTTTTTTTTTTTTTTTCATTTATAGTGGCCACTGGGGATTTAGCTCAGTGGTTAAAGTGCTTGCCTTGCAAACATAAGTACCTGAGTTCGATCCCCGGCACCAGAAAAACAAAACAAAACAAAACAAAAAAAAACACCCTCCTGTTCATTTATAGTGGTGTCAAATCGAACCTGGGACTGACTTTGTGCGTGCTAGACAAGCGTGTTACCACTGAGCTAAATCCTCAGCCCAGTTATACAGTTTTTCAACATTTTTCATATTGTATAACATTTAGAACAGGATCTGAAAAAAAAAAATAGAACAGGATCTGTCTGGTGTATATTTATAATAAATATGTAAATGTATTTAAGTGTGTTACTAAAATTTAATATATTTAACACAATTTTTACCATGATTGAATTATTTTAGAAAGAATATTTAGTCCATAAAGTAAAAATGTATTACTCTCCATAAATTTAGAAGTTTTGTATGTTGTAGTTTCTAACCCATGATGCTGAATGCAACGCTGAAAGCCGCTGACTTTTGTCGGTTCATTTAAGTATCTGTGCCACCCTTACATAACCATAATAAAGGATTTTTGACAAATTATCAAACATGTGCTTTATGTCCTCTTGTCAAAATTTCCAAAATGCTGCTAATGCCAAGCCTTCTAGTTTGGTCTTTTGTCCATTTTAGTGACAAAACAGGGAAGAAAACAGAATGAAAGAAAAAAGAAAAGCAGATTGAATCTTTGCTCCACTCAGCCATTTTTTTCTCATCTTTACATAGCAATGGTTGTTATTTACAAGAAAAATTCTGAATTTACATGAAAGTAAAAACTCTACTATTATAAAATATAATCTTTTTTTCCAGCTTTCATTATCCAATTTTGACTTTATCTCATTTGAAACTTTTAATGTAGTAGTTTATAAGTATAAATTTAAATTTTTGTTGAAATAAAACTCTAGTATATCATGGCATGTATTTTTATCAGAATTTCATAAGGCTCGAACAATAATGTTCTGCAAATCCCCAAATTTCAACATCTTCCATAGCTAAAAGTTGCATACACTCATCATTCGTATCGTCTGTCTTTATATTCAGTACCTGTGTGGGTTTTGGTGAAAGGATGATGTTACATTGTTTGGACCACATACCTACTTACATTAACATAGTAGATATAGAAAAGGCGATAGGCAGCTTAGACATATGAAAGTCAAAGGAGAAGGAATTTAACGTTGTTTCATACTTTTCATTTATACTTGTTGCAAATAACACTTTAATATTAGGCAGGTTTGCTGTTATTCATGTATAATAATGGCCTCCATGACTATCTCTTCATGTACCAGCAGCTATAAATTCTTATTGAAAAATTGCAATGAGAGATAAATTTAAATGTTCAGTGAGGTATTTTATTTGAATATATAAACTTTTCACACTACAACTTTGTACTGCTTTTCCTTAAAGCTTTATCTAATAAGCCTAGTAGAACATTTTTCTATAGTTCAATTTTTTTATTTACTTTTTAAAGTAATTACAGCATAATTGCTTCATTGGATGGGCAATTGTTAACGTTACACTCTTTTATTCTTTCTTATTTCAACACTATTAAAAGCAAATATACACATGTGAGTTTAGATATTTCTAGTGTGTCAAACTCTCTTTTGTAGCAAAATTAGCCAGAGTAGGACAGTAAAGTTACATTGTTAAATACCTACCACTTTCATATAGGTGTGAATACAATAGGTAAATTTAGGTAGTGAGGTTAAAAGTACATTTATAAATTAAAATTTTAAAGACTTTTTTATTACAAAATCAACATCTCACTTAACTTTTAAATCATTTGGATAACAAAACGAAACAAAATCTAGTTACAGCTATCAGTAAAGGAAGACTATTAATGTATACAGGTTTCCTATGCTTTCACTTCCTGTGCATATATCAAGATTATCATGATTAAAGATTTCAGGGATTTATCACAACTCCATCGTATGATTTATGTTCCTTTGCTTCACATGCATGAAATTTACTAGTAAAAAGTACTTTAAAGCAGCTATCTTTCATCAAATGATTAAAACTTCACGTGTTCGTTGAATTTTAGGTTCTTTTGGAACAGGAACAAAGCAATACAAATGTTCAAATCTGGATTTACACAGACAAGTTACTGGATGGTACATTCTGCCTGCCATGCTGTAGTCTACTCATTGTTAACATGGCCTCCAAGAGGTTTGTTTTCAATTACCTCCCACGAGTTTTCTGTCTTCTGTTTATCTTCAATTGACTGACATATTAAATTATGCATGAGCAACTGAAAAGGATCAGTTAAAATTTTGGCACTCATTCACCATCTGTGCTTTGTACAGTGACATATCGCACATCATTTTCATGTTTACTTTATAAATGGTGTGACTGACAGTTAGACTTTTCATAATGTTTGCTTTTCTGTACAACTAATTCTTGTGATGGTCATATTCTCAAACTATAAAGATCCATTCATCAAACTGAAGCAGTTGAAAAAGAGGGAAAACAAAAACCTCTTTTAGATGGTGACATAATGAGTTTATAGCATTCTTATGACAGTAAATATAGGTATATATTCATCCAGGATTTATCTCAATGACATGTACTACAATATAACTTCCTCCAATAAAGCAGTCAGTGGACTCTTTCTTGGTATAAACGTCCATTGCTTCAAAATTTAAAATAACAACATCAAATAAGTCTTCAAAATCTTTTCTGAACAAATTCAAGCATGCTAAATAAAGTATATTAGAAAATAATTTTATAAGTTTATGAAGGAAAGAATACTAGGAACTATTTACTGCAGTAATAAGTGGAGCATTTGTATCAGCTTTGCACACTTGAGATAGTATGGATTTAAATCATGAACATATTACTACTCTGAACTAAGTCCCAAATATTTTTGAAAAATTTATGTTAAATTTAATGTCAATAATTTTTGCTTAGAGTATCCATTATCCTGTATTTCCAACACAATTAAATTATGTGATCTACTTTTTCTTAGTAAGGTCACCTGACCTTTTTGGATATTCAGAATATAATTTGTGTTTTGCTTTGCAACTCTAACTGCACATGGTGATAGCTTCATGTCAAAGACATATTTTAAAATGCTGACCTATATAAACTGCCATGTTCCCCACAAAGAGTGACTTTCTATAGTGCAGAGGTAACTCCAGTAAATTATTTGAACTTACTTTATTTTACTAATAAGATGAAAATTCTCCCTTAACATTTGCTTCAGTGGTACAGGGGAGGTATGCATCAGGAATTTTTTCCTAAGTTCTTATGGTTAAAATATTCACAGAGAGTGCTCGTTTCGGCAGCACATATACTAAAACTGGAACGATACAGAGAAGATTAGTATGGCCCCTGGGCAAGGATGACACACAAATTCATGAAGCGTTCCATATTTAAAAAAAAAAAAAAAATCACAGAGAAAAGAAGAGGAAAACAAAGTCATGAGGAAGAAAAATGAGCTCATTTTCTTGGCAATCTAAGGTTTATTTGGAAGGAAGAATTAAATGAAATAATATCTCAGTGATACCTCCTCCTCTTTTCCTAAAAGTAAGCACACACTGAAATATTGTTTAAGCTGTCACAAAATCAAAGGTTATGAAAGTCTTGCATTTTAACCCTGACCTTGTGAATATAACGTTTTCAACTGATATTAACTTTGGGAAAAAAAAAATCTGGCACTTCAAGTTAACTACAACATTGTTAGGATTCTGCAATTAGACGTCTGCAAACCTCTTTATACACTTTCCAAGGTCCCTTTTATGAGAGTACTGTGCTGTATTTATTTTTCTCTTTTATGTGGAATAGGATTTGCTGGGCCCTGTTTTTAGCTATTGCTCTTAACCGTTATTCATATAAAGAGAGAACAACCAATAGCACTTATATTTTTCTGGCTTATTTTACTTCGATATGCAAAAGTCAATTTTCATTTCCACTCATGATTTCAACCACTACCACCAACTATCTTCCTCAATAAGAGTTTTTTGCTAAAATTTCCCTGTGCTTACACTTTTGCTTCTTTACCTTTTTCTCAAGTGCTATTAATATACTGCTCATTATATTATGTTGCTAGTTTATCGTACTGAATTTTACATTAAAATTAATCAAAGAAATTACCTTATATGCAAATGTGTGGTGAATAATTAAATTAATAAAATATTAAAGTGAAAGACACTTTGCCATTAATTCCTCTCAAAATTCTCTCCCTGTTTTGGCACATACTGTGCCAGTCATTTTTCTCCTTGCTGGGCCATGATATCTAACAGCCCACAACTTAAATTACAAAGGTTTACTGCTGGCTCACAATGTTAGCAGACTCAGTTAGCGAGCTCCGAGGCATGAAGAGCCTGCTGGAAGGGTTGGCTGAAGGAACGCTGCTCAGATCATGGAGGAAAAGTAGCAGAGGGCTAAAGAACAGCTGTGGAGTGGGAGCTACCCCTTTCCAGGTGACACCCATAAACGGCCTCTTCTGGCAAGACCCCACCTCCTAAAGCACGTTCAGCTAAGCATGCATCAGTGCATTACGCCACTGATGAGTATAACGCCTTCAAGTTCCTCTCACATTCCGAAAGCCTCAGCTCTGGACATATGAGACATCGGGGAACATTCTAGATCTAAAGCACAGCACATGCTTATCCCGTCGCTCTAGCCACTTTATGAAGAATTTCTGGAAGTCCTCATTTATGAATCTCTTTATGAGGTGTGAGTAACATTACAAGTTGCGCCTGAGTGCCATGCAAAAGAAAGATAGGCTTGTAAAAACAATACAGTGAGTTCTTGGCACACTATTCACTGGATCTGGCAACATGCAAATTCTGGCTCTTCCTCACAGTCAAGTGGCCATAAAAGGTAAAGTTTTTGAATTCATTCTGGACAAGAATGCCAGGACAGTGCAACTAAAAACACTCAGAAAATACAGTTTCCAGAACTGCCTCACAAGTGGGAAGAATCTGGGGTCAATGTGTTTAAAGTGAAGGGGGGTATTTTGTGATGGATTAATAGCAATGCATTTTTACTGTAAAATATTTTTTTAAATGTAAACATTCACCATGTATTTTTATCATACTTCATGCTGTTATCTTTTCATACTATCTTTTATAGGAAAATTAACTTTTGATAAAAACATTATGTAGAGCAAAATGTACAAAAAATGATGGATAGGAAGCAGGGAGAGAAGGGAAAGGGGGTGAAAAGAATTCAGGTGTGTTAAGTATATATGCCACAGACACTGGAAACATAGTGTACTACACACATGAACCAAAAATAAAATTTAAAACAATTTTGAATTATATGTCATTAATTTATTATACTTTATTATACAGCAAAAGTAACAGAAAAATCATTATCTCAATAAATACCTACCAAATTCATATAGAAATTAATAAAGTGGTAAATTTAATGTAATAAGTACTTTTATGAATTAACATTGTAAAGAAACTTTTTTACTAAAATGTTCACATTTCACTTACTTCATTTGTAAGTTATTTGGATAACATTATTTGATACAAAAAGTAATGACAATTATCAAGAAAGAATATTTTTTGTCTACAGATTTTCTAAGTTTTCATTTTACATATCAATATTATCATCAATAAAGTTTTTCAAAAATTTCGATCTTATGTTCAATGTCTTTTTTTTCCATTTATGTATTTGAGTAATCAAATGGAACTTTAATCTCGGGAAACTATTGTTCATAGAAGTGAGTAAGAACTTCATTTGTTCTTTGAATGCCGGATCATTTTGGAAGAGGAGAAAAGTAATATGGAATTTCCAAATCTAAATCCAAGTACAGAGAAATCACCACATAATATTTTTCCATATCATTTTACAGTCTACTTTGTGTTCATATTAAACAGAAAATATGTAAGATGAAATGCTTAATACTCCTAACTAACCAAGTATCATCTTGAGAAAGTGGTTTGCTGGGGGATGTGGCTCCTTGTTGCTGTCCAGCATTGTGAAAGAGCACAGTATTTCTACTTTAAGCAGCTGTCTGGGGAAATTATTAAGACTGAAAATTCAAGTACAAAACTGACTGTATGTATGAGTCACATCAATATAAAATTGAAAAATGACAGCTCATTTTTGTAAGTTAGAAACTGTCTCTCTATACACCTATATATGTATGTATAAATACACACACGTATATTATGTATATGGACATTTAGTTTGTTTGCATATCTTGCCTATTGAGAATAATACTGCAATAAACTTGTTGGTGCAGTTACTGCCACAAGATGTTAATTTCATTTCCTTTGTATATATAGTGAAAAGTGGGATTCTTGGAAAATATTGTAGTTTTATTCATTTTTGAAGGAACTTCCATCATGTTTGCATATGGGATTCTTCACATCCCCGCAAAATGTGTTGTCTTTCATCCTTTTTTAGATTAGCAGTTCTAACAAGTATTAGGTAATATCTAGGTCTGGTTTTCAATTGCATTTCTCAAATTAGTAATGTTGAATAATTTTTCATATACCTGTTGGCTATATTTATATTTTATCTGGAAAAAATTATGAATTCAGATATTTTGTCCATTTTTGGTTATTTTGAGTTATTTATTTATTTTTTGTTATTGAGTTGTGTGAGTTTCTCATATATTTCAGATGCTACCTCCTATTCATGCAATACTGATTGCAAATATTTTCTCTCAATACATTGACTGTGTATTCATTTGTTGCTTGTGAAGAAACTTTATTTGGATACAATTGTACTTGTTGAATTTTGCATTTGTTGTATACTTTCAGTATCTTGTACAAAATCATGGCCAAGACTGATGTCTAGGATTTTGTGCCCTATGTTTATTCTAGAGTTTTTATGTTTTCAGGTGTTATTTTTAGGACTGATAAAAATTCAGATTCTGAAGAAAGTCTAAAGAACTAATAAGTGGCATTTATGTAAAAAACTACATTTTCTAATTTTTTTAAAAAATATATATGGGCATTTAAATTAAGTAGTATAACATTATTTGGTGTTTTATAGCAATAAATTTCACATGACAGCTATAAATTAGAAGGAGAAAGGGAATAGAGGTTTATAATCATAATCTTCCACAAGTATAGATAGAACAAAAATAAGTACACTGGGCAAAATGAATAATTCATTCATTAATCACCAAAACAAAAAATACAATATGATGTAATTATAAAATCAATAGACAAACTGAAGTTGAATTTTAAAACTCATTTAGAGATTATCTGAAGCCACTTAGATGAAACAGTCAATTATTATTTTCCTTGTCTCTCTCTTCTTTTTTTTTTTTTTTTTTTTTTTTTTTTTTTGTGGTGTCGGGGATCGAACTCAGGCCCTTGTGCTTGCAAAGCAAGCACTCTAATCACTGAGCTAAATCCCCAGCCCCTGTCTCTCTCTTCTTAATAACCTGCATGCTTACTCATGTAATTCACTGATCCTGATTATAAAAGGGCAGCATAATTAAGTTGTATTCAAGGGGAAAAGTGAGCAGAAGCACCATATAACTTGTTTAAACACTGAATGCTTTTATCACTTCAACACAATTAAGCAGACTTCTCTTTTTCTTCCACTATCCAAATGTCACTGCCACACTCCCTCAAAGGGATTTTCTTCTCCATGTTAAAACCAAATTAGGACCTGGGGATTTAGCTCACTGTTTAGACCCTGCGTGTGATCCCCAGCACCACCACCACCACCAACAACAACAACAACAACAAAAACCTAAATGAGAAAACTAAGATTTTGAATTATGAGTGAAATATATTGTGGTGGGATGATAGAGAACAGTCAGTTAGATTACTTCAGCTTATAAAAGTAATTATATCTTTGTCCAGCTTAAATACATACATATTTTAGGTAGTTTCAAATGTTGAAAATATTTGAGAATATGCAGATATTGCACTGATATTAGGATATGCAAAATAGCACTGATATTGTTGCTTTGCTAATTCTATAGGTAGTCTGTGAAATCTTCTTAAATTCCAAAAACTTCCCAGGGTAATTCAAATGATATTAGGAAACTTCTTCATTATATGCAAAAAATAATAGAACTGAGGCTAAATTATAAAGAATTGGAGATCAGGAAAACAAATGATGCCTTTTCTTTGTAATTTTAATCACCTTTCTCTCCTAATATAGTTTCCACATCTTTAAAATGAAAGGAGTGACTTAGATGGTAATAAAAGTATTTTAGTCCTGCAATTTCCTTATTATAATAATAGACTACACTTCTGGGGCCGAAGCCAAGTGTTTCACGTACATTCCTTCATTTAACCCTCATTAAAAAATGCAAGCGAGGAGTAATTATCCTTATATAAGAAAGCATGCAACTGAATTTCATAGTTGACTTTCAAAATAGGAACAAATAATCCAAACAAAATCAGAGTATAAAGATGTGAGCCTCAGACTGAGAATTTGTACGTGGTTCAATATGAGACCCTGAAAATAATTAAACAATAATGGGTGAATTTGTGAACCAACCAACAGTCACTAACACTTAATGTGAGGATTTAAACATGCTAATTGGGAAGCTAACCAAAGATTAAAAAGAATAAGTATCAAATAATCTTTTAAAAACTTTTTTAAAATTTGTTAACTTTTTGTTGTCTAAACTCTTTTAGACATTTATAGAATGTACAAGGATAAAGTCTAAGTAAACATTCAGTAATAATATGTGTCCAAAATGTAACAATTCAGTAAATGAATGTAAAAGTAATATAATAACATTTGCTAATTGTTATAGTTCATAGCTAGATGACCCTTCATGTGCCCATAGGTGGGGAACTGGGAAGGTGATTAGATCTGGGGGCATGATATTCATCAGTAGATAAATTCATGGATGAGTTAATAGCTAAATGTGAAGCTGGGAGGTGAAGCCTGGTCAGAGGAAGGAGGTCACTGGGGACATGACCTGGAAGGGTCTGTCTCCTTCCTTCATCTCTCTCTGCTTCCTTCTGCCATGCCATGAACTCTTTCTCCTCTGCATGCCCCACTGCTGTGCTGTCCTGGCTTGGAGCCAGCCGACCATTGACTGAAACCACTACAAAATGTGAGCCGAAATAAACTTTTCTTCCTTTAGTTTGTAGATGTTAGATATTGTGTCCCAGCAGTGAGAAAGTAACTAAGAAAATAGAATTTTAAACTAATAGCCTCATATCCACTTTCTTTCAATGGCTCTATACTTGTAAACAGAAGCAGAATACTTGTCCTAATACTGCTTTCAGGTTGTTCTATGTTTCACCAGCCCTTCCTTTTTCCTGTGTGTAGATCAGAGCAGGAGAGTCCGCTCTATGGCAGCATGGAATGCTGTGTGTCTTTAACTGAGGGATACTGGAGCAGCCTCATGAATACTCTCTCACTTTCTCCTTCCTTTTTATACGTCTCACTTTTTTTTTTTTTTTTTTTTGGTTCTGAATCAAGTGACAGAAACCATAATCAAGATTTTTCCAAGACAAGACAAACAAGTCATAGAAATCACAGGCTATCTCCCTTAAATCAAGCCACAGAACAGAAAGGTCACTTATTCCCTTCTTAATTCTACTTAGAAGATCCTAATTGCCAAAGGGCCCTGCCTCATGCCTGGGGGGCGGGGGGAGTCTGATGCACAGAAAGTCCAAGAAGATTCTGAACAGTCAGGCCTGCAGGACTTCTCAGTCTATTACCAGCAGATCACACCTTCCTGTTCAATCACATTTCTATACATCTGTCCATACTTCATGACAAAATATAAATAGACAGTTTTCCCTAGACCTTCCTTAATGAGGGCTTCTATGTCATGTACAATTTTGATTAAATAAAATTAAGACCTTTTCTCTTGTTAGACTGTATTTTGTTATACAGTGTTAACCATGAGCCTTAAACAGGTCAGGAAAGCTATCACATCATGCTAAGTTCCTGAAGTGTAAAAATGTAACGAGAGTCTATTACACCTATATTACCACACATCCTTAGACACTATGTCCTCAACACGGTATTCCAAAGGAGAGCAATGCTTAAGATTTTTAGTTTGCGAAAATTAGATTCCCTAGTAAAAATAAGTTTGAAAAAAAAACAGTTGAAGAAAAATTCCCAAAGATTTTAAAAAAAAGTCTGTAATTCTCTTGGTCCATACATTTTTTTTTTTCTCAACATGTTACATCCATGAATTTTGTTTTGAAAAGCATCTTTTGTATATTTTTCACAAGACATGCTTTATAAACTATCACTTTATAGCTAATTGATACACCCGTGGAACAGAACTTTTCAAATTCATATATATAGAAAATCAGAAAGAAATGTGTTGATATTTGACAATATGCTAAGTGAATTATACCTTCAGGATTAAATATTTTTATGAATCTAAGATGAGTGAACTACATCATTGCAAAAAGTCAACACTATCTTACCTTTCATATCCAAAAAAACTGTTACAATTTAACACGCCTTTTTAAAAAGACTGTGGATATCTTGGAAGAAAATAATAATGGCAATGTTTATTAAATCTGGGAAAGATTTTTAAAGCATTCCAGTAATTATTATTAATATTTTAGTGGCTGAAAACTAGAACCAAGAAAGACAAGTTAGACTATTAATATTTGCAAGGATTAAATTCTTAACATTTTAGTCCTCAGTCATCTGCCATTTAACATTTTCTTTCTGCTTCGCAAATTCTGGTTAATGTTCTTGAATTTTCTATCAGCTAGCATATTATAGCATCTTTTCCTTCAAGCATAATAGATTATTAATAATTGTATCTTTTCACTGAATGCAATGTTTTGTATAAACAGATATAGACTGGTTCATGGTAGATCAAAAATATTCCATTGAAGATATTTATATGGAAAAACTAGATAACCCAAGTCCAAATTAAATTAGAGTTTAATTATAAATTTAGTAAATAAGTATGTTTAAATTCCATGTAAATGCTTCCTATTAAATTCTAATATGTACACACTACATAAGTATTACAGGCAAATAATTCACAAACATCACTTTAGAAAATACAACTTCTGTAAGTACTTTTTACAATTAGAAACACTGGCCATATATTGATATTATTACTTTGTTATTTAACTTCACATAAATCATGCAAGGTTTATAAAACAAGTTAATAACTTAATCTTGGAAGAAACATTTTTATATGATGCTGTAATATTACTTATACAGCTTTAATTAAAACCTACTTTTTCAGCAAATAATTAATATGTCCAAATATCAATTTTAATCTGTTTATAAATTCTTACAAATAAGAAATTTGTTTGTTTCCAATTTATGTATTAGACAAAAGTAAAGAAAGATATCAGCAGTATAATATCAATGATTTATTACTCCGTTATATTCATTTGAATTGGTGAAAGAATAATGATAATGGACAGTTGACATGATATATTGCTACAATTGAAAGCTGCACATTTTTCAGACAGAAAACTTCTTGCCAAATGTATTTTTCACCAAACGACCTTATTTTAAATGGTCAAGGTAAGAAACACAATAAATCTTATTTAAATATTGTGAAAATTGCTATTATAAAAACTTACTGACAGTACCGTTTGATAAAGCTAGAGGAGAATTGTGATATACTCATGGAGTCTAAAAAATGTCCAACATGCTACTCTGTGATTATGGTAAAATGTGATATGATGGTTCCCAGTGGAAGTAGAGGCAAGAAAATGGCAATTAGCTTTGGAAAATGGGCATTGCAAAGAGGGGAGTAGTAAATTTATGTCAGCTCTTCTGAGAGAGAGTGAAAGTTTTAAGAGATCAGAATGAAGTCAGGAATAGGAATAAAATCTGGATTCTCCACCTAATTTAGTAAATATTTGTATAACAATGTAAATATTTTTAAAGGAAAAGGGGAAACAAAAGGACATATTTTTTAACACGAAAATTAAAATATAAAGCTTATTAAGAAGAATAGATTTGTGTGAGAAATTAGACAAAGAATTTCCAATGCAGAATTTATGGATTGGAAATCCATAAGTTGATCCAAATTCTTTGTATTCACTAACAAAGTTTTTGGAACAATTATCACAGTATTAAGAATTGAGATCTTCTTTGTTCCAGTATTTCTGTATCTAGACCTCAATGAATTTTATCTTTGGTGGCAAACATGCTTTATTGTTTTTATTTTGCTTTACATGTTGATACTTACATGCTCGAAAAGCTTCAAAGGTTTAGTGCTACCTGGAAAGAGTGAAATTTCATTCATACGTCTTTGAATTTCCATAAAATGGCCAAATGCCAAATTTTTGTAGAGTATCCTTAACTTCCCCACTCTGGTTACTGCTTTCCAACTTCAACTCACTAAATGCAGTTGAACCAACATCCTTCTTACATTCCCTTTTCTGACTATGAAGAATGTGGTCCTCTCTGCTTCTGTCATTATCACCTGTCCTTCAGATTTTGTATCACTGAGAAACCTTTCCTGATCGCGCAAGCTACGCGGAGCAGCATTTTCTCATAAATTCACTTGTACTCCCCTAAGACAGAGTAATAGGAAGATTTGCATACAGTCTTATAATAGTGGACTATTTTCAGTGAAATCATAACATAACAGTAACAGCCAACAGTTGTAGAATAAATCAGTATGAAGAACAAAAAGAATCTGAAGATAGATGGAGTAGAACAACTGCTGTTTGATATTTCTCATATATAAAGAAATTGCTGTTAATACTCCAATCCTTTCAATAGGAAAAAGCTAGACAAATGGAAAAAAAGTGAGCCTTCTTGGACCGTGTAGAAGACTGAGGCTGCACGGCAAGCCATCATGTCCAAATCTGGAGGACGGCGCATCAAGAGAGACAGTACAAAGATCCATGTCTCTAGAGCCAGAAACTACTTGGGATAATCAAATCACACATTTTGATAAGTAAGTAGAACAGATAGACACTGAAGAAGAACTATCGTCATAGTGAGAAACTCTGTGGAGCACACAGTATTAACCATATACCAGCCCAGTTATTTAAATATGGGAAAGTGAAAATTGCATACTTTTATTAGTTTTTGTAAAATAATATAACAAGAAATATAAAAGCGACAGTTTTATCAAATTTATTCAATACAAGAATCAACTTGCTGAAATGACACCTGTCCAACTGATGGTCTCTGCCCTGGTGACTAGTGATGCCACGTTAGCCATTCAGTGGTTAATGGGACACACCCCCATCCCGTGGGCGTGGCCTCCAGGAACTCTCCGGATCTTCATGGTGAAGGAAGATGTAACATCTGATGGCTCTGTCAGAGAACTGTTCGACTGTTCACTGTGGGAAAAAAGTCAGAGGTTTCTCTTAAAAAATTAACAAACAAAAAATGAAAATAAGCAAATTAGGAAAACAAACAAAGAAGCCTGCTATACAAGAGAAAAGACTTGGGTAGAGCTCTCTCCCAGTTGGTTGTGGGACATTGCATGCCTATTGGCCTGCTTTTTCCTTCTTGTCTCAGCCAAAGTGTAGGGGTGGGGAAGCACGATCAATAGAAGGGGGGACTTGAACTACTATATAGATCAGGATGGTGCATTCAAGAAGAGGGGGAAGGAAAACGAGGCAAAAAATCTATGTCACATGACCAATCTTTGTGCTGCAGCCCAAAGAGACTCACAGCCCCACTGAAAGACTTAATCAAAACATTATAGGACATCCCCAGTACACAAGACTTTGCAACCACACCAACAGGGCAAATTCTAACTCCCAGCTGCCTTCTAAGCTGAGTTTCCTGGAGTCATTTTGTGTCCTCCAACACCTGCAGTTACTTCTTTTCAAAAAACATGCTAAAGTAATTAAAGCTCATGAAATCATCTGTTGTCCAGCTTTTCTGTTTGTAAAATGATTTTATTGCTCAGAAAAAATGTTGAACAGGATGACATTAAAGGAGATAACATGACAATTCCTGAGTAGCACTGTTGACAAAGACATGGAAGATCAGGAGAGTAAATGCATTTTCGGTGTAAATGTTTACATCAGAGGTGGTGAATTAGCACACTATTATGCATATGTTCTAACTGAGCATGTGCAATTATTAAGTAGATATTTATCAGCTATGGAACAACGCAGTACAGTCTTGGCACACTACACATTGAGCTATAATCCACTGCAGTTCATTCCTGCCCAGTGTCAGCATATGATACAGAATTACATTTATAACATCTTACTTTTTTATTCTTTAATGATCTGGATACTGGGGATTAACCAAAATGGTATTGGTGTGCTAGGGCTTGTGTCTAGATGTCCCTCCAAATCCTCATGTGATCCTAGGTGGGGCTTTTTCATAGGTGGCTAGGTCTAGAGTGTGTGATTGATTCATGGTGTAATGCTAGGATTAGGGATCCTGAGACTAAAAATGTGAGATTACTAAATCAGTCCACGGACTGGTTTGGTACCACCCTATCCCAGTAGCCTAGACAGAATATAAAACGTGCAGATAGAAGCTGCTAAAATCCCTTGCTTGTTTGCTCTGCTACCTTCTCCTTGCCATGGGCTGTTTCTCCTCTGTGATGCCCCTCTGCCATATCACCCTGGCTTGGAGCCAACCAACTATGGACTGAAACCTCTACAAACTGTGAGCTAAATAAACATTTTCTCCTCTAACTTTGGTTGTTGGGTATGTTGTCTCAGCAAGGAGAAAAGTAACTAAGACAGGTAGAAAATGAGAAAAAGTGCAGTTTAATAAGCAGGAGATATAGTGAAAATTGGGGCACATTCTCTTGTAACTGTTTAAGAGACTGGTCTTGTATAACAAACTTCTATTTGAGTTGTGCTGCCAAACAAAAAACTACACGAGTGAATCAGATACAGTCTACTATCTGATGTTGCAGTAATCAGTTATGGGTTTTTCCAGATTCATCCTTCCTTAGTACTCAGTAGCAAGTCGTAAGACTTCAGATTTGCATGCATTTCCTTCAAAACCTTCAGTGACTCACTGCTTCTCGGCTGCTCTTGATTGGTACGTTGTCCTTGTGTTATACGTATCTTGATGAATCAAAAGATAACTCCAGTGAGACACAAAGGCTTGTCAATGCCCCCTGCCCTGCAGCCAAGACCTACTCAAGAAGCTCATCTTTAGTCAATTGAAAACCAGAAGACTTTTGGCAACCTTGTGTTTTTCTCAGTACCAGGTTCCAGCAACACACCTAAATGTGTACAACTACATTCCATTTTCTAATTCTGATTAGATCATTAATACCTTCATGCTCAAACAGTTTAGAAAATTGATCTTAGATTTCCCTTCAGTTGGTATCTATTATCTGCAATTATTCTACACAATGGTTTTTAATTGATTTTTTAATTAAACACACAAGGAAAGATTTGGCTTCCAGAATATAGGTGGCTTTTAGAATAGTTCAGAAAGTTGAAATAAACATCATTTTGATTTTTAAAATTTGATCAAAATATGAAGACAAACAAACCTAACAACACCAAAGCTGCAGGCAACCAGGAAAGCTGCTGCTACTTTCGCTACCAGTTCCAGGAACACGTCACCATGTCCATAGCCAGGAATTGTGACACGGAGGAATGTGCCATAATGAGGAAACTTTCATTGCTGGATATGTATTATCATAACTCATCCACCATGATCAAGTCCAGGAAAATGCAAAACTCTTGACTGCTTTCATCATTCATATGCAAATCAAACAAGCCTGGTCCAGGTGTGGTGGTGTCTGCCTGTAACCCTAGCACTCTGGGAAGCTGAGGTAGAAGGATTGAAAGTTCCAGCCTGGCTTGGACAAATTAGCAAGACACCATCTCAAAATAGAAACAAACAAATAAATGACAGGGAATGTAGCTCAGGGTGAAGGGCCTAGGTTAAATCCTCAGCAATGAAATTAAAACAAAACAAAGCCAAAAAATAAATGAGTCCTTTGCTTTATGTGTACAGTGCTGACTTGAAGAATTTGAATCTCGTGGAGAATGAGAGCTGTTAATAGTTTTAAAAATGTAAGACTTTTGAGTTTTCTAGATTCTGCTGTATGGTACAACATATTACATATAAACAATATTCTCTACAGTAATAATTAGCAGCATAATTTGAGAAGTATTTCAGGCATTTAAGAAATATAACTTGTATTACACAGTGTGTGATTTACAGAACTGGTAAATTACACATTTAAATTATGAATAAAGATTTCTTTCTAGAAAATCTGAAGCAAAATATGCACAATATTTAACATTTCTATGGTTCTGGTATATAGTGGAGATATAAAGTCAAAGAGAACTATATTTATCCATGTGGCTAGATCGTATACATTTTCTACATCCTCATAGTCAAGTGAGTTGCAATATAAGACTTTTTGGTAGAATATTGATGGCTCTTTATTTCCATGTGGATTTGTAGAAACATTTTCTAATTCTGTTTTTAATTATTTTTGGATACATACAGTGTCATAGCAATTAAGACAGGAAAGGAATTGTGCTTTTTATGAAAGTAAGTACATGAGAAAGATACAATATTTATATATATATATATATATATATATATATAAATAAAGGAATTATTGGCTTTATTTACAGAAGTGGTATCTATTGGCATTCTGCTTTCAATGGAAGTACTGAGAAAACACTTGAAACTCTTTCCAATCTTTAGCACTTCCTAAGAAATTAATTAATTGATGTGGAAAATTCCTAGATAATCATTTCCAGTGGACATTCATACATCTCCCAGTGGATAGGCTCACTGTGTTAGACACAACTGCTCTGCAGTGCATGGTTACATTTGCCTTCTTGGTCTGTCTCTTTAACTGGGAGACTTCCTGCTGTGTGGTTCCATGGAAGAAGCAAGTGAGCAGGACCTACCTCTAGTGGGCTCCTCAGTGACAGCATCCGCTCTCTTAATGCAAGGTACCCGTTTTCAGTCAGCTGTGGTTGAACAGAGAGGCGATTGTATTTTCCAATCTAGCCTATAAAGTTTCCCTATAACATGAGACTCGCACAATGGTCTACTAATAAAATAATAATAAAAACGAATATTTGCTCATCATACAGCTATTTGTGATGTCAGTGAGAAGAGAGAATGAGGTATTTAGTAGTAAGTTTTGAGGAAAAATGTTGAAACAAAATTATGTATTTCTATGTGTTTTGCTTAAAATTTAGATCAAATTTTACATCATCTCATGACTCTACTTCTCATTAAAAATTTCTACACTTCAAAGCATTATTTCTAGTATGAATTTTCTTTTGCAGGGGTTCTGGAGATCAAACTCAGGGCCTTGTGCTTGCTAGCCAAGTGCTCTACCACTGAGTTAAATGCCCAAATCCAGTTTTCTTTCTTTTTTTTTTTTTTTGGGAGGGTGCATTTCATAAATACAAGAAACAGAGAAATAGGAAAGCAAGTTAGCAAGTAAGGGGAGAAAAATGATAAAATTAGAGACAGAGTCACATCATCTTGGCATGCTCAAATTTCAATTTCTCTTTTATACCCACACTCTGTGTCTAGAAAGAAAGACTTACTCTTTCCTCTAAAACATTGGAGTCTATTTGAAGCAATTTTTGTTTAGTGTATTATTAATTAAAAAATAAGTGACTATAACAACATAACATGTTTAAAAATAAACATTTCAATCATCATTTACATCTGTGTTTTAAGAAGACTGGCAATACATGAATAGAGTAGGCATGACATATTACCTTTATTCAAAAATTCCTACAGCCCTACAGCTTCTACTCTAAAGAAAGAGAAATACACCAACAATAGCATGCACCAGAAGACAGACAAAAGTTAAAATGTACTAGAATGAATAAGTTATCAAGCGAGAGTGGAATACCATTTTCAGTTTTCATCTTTCCTTAGGGACTGTAAATTAATCAGTAGGAGCCCTGCAGTAAGGGAGTTTCTACACTTGTCAGCGGACAGGACCCTGCACCAGTGTGAATTCATTCTTTGGAAAGAACTGGATCATAATTTTCTAGTGCAAATGACAGGTACTTATTAAATGACAACTCTTTAATTTATTGAGAAAACAGTTTTACCTCCAATGGCAAACATGAAAGGAAAGGAAACAAACCTCCAACTTTTCTTTAGGATTATGTAAGCCTCAGTTTCAGTAATCTTGTGTTTTCTAGGTTATAGAAGGTAGAGGTCTTTCACAGCATTTTTAAAAGGTTCTTTTCAAGTTTTTAAACTAATAAAATATTCAGTCCCATTTAAGCACTGACCATTTTTTGGTGAGAACGTTTCACTATACTAACACTTAAGGTGCTGATGATATAGGGTGCAAAATAGGAAATGAAGCCATACTTCATGGGGACTGGGCAGTAAGTGGGTATGTGTATAGTTAAGCATTAAAAGTAGTGGCGATGTATTTCTCTCTATATAAAAAATCTGGTGTCATTGTGACTCCAAATGAAACAAAATGTTTTTATGGACTAAGAAAATATTTCAAATGATGCAAAGCTGATAACCTTTTCTAAAAGATGTAAGAGAACTATTTTAATTAATTTGATACTCTGAATAAACAATGTTTTTTTTAACAAAATAATGTTAGCATCTTGCATTTCTTAAACAGTACACAATGATTTTACTCTTGGAATGTTTTGTGTATCTTTCGTCATAAGATGGGCATTTTTTTCTTTAACAATTCAAATGTTAGTTAATATTACTCAATCTACCTTTAAGGTTTGAGATTTAGAACTGTAGTGATCCGTTGTGTCTAATTTTAAAATATCCATGTTCTATGGGATAAATAATCACTCTTGTTTTTTTCATAATTTAAACTTCAAACAGCACACTTCTTTTTTTTTTGTTTTGTTTTGTTTTTGTTTTTGTTTTTGTTTTTGTTTTTGTTTTTTTGTGGTGCCAGGGATCGAACTCAGGGCCTTGTGCTTGCAAGGCAAGCACTCTAATCACTGATCTAAATCCCCAGCCTCAGCACACTTCTATATACAAGTCATTTTCATGGCTCACAGTCTCATAATTTAAACATTAATGGGCAGGAGAGTCCGTATAGTGAACTGAGACACTACGGACTCAAAAGTTTAATTTTTTTTTTTAGATTTGTCATAGTATTGGTCTCTTTCCAAAGAGCACATTAGGAAACACATGACCACCAAAACAGCATTCCAAAAATTTCTCAGGGATATCCTAGAAAGAAACAATGAAGTCAACAATGCCAAAATATCTAATGGAATGAATACACTAGGTAGGATGCATGGTGTAGCAGAGTGGCGGGAGGTCAGCAAGGGACGAATAATAAAATTACAGGAATAAGTCAATAATGTTCAGTAATAACTCTTAATATGAATGGTATCAACTCCCCAGTCAAAAGATACAGATTTTCAGATTGGATCAAAAACCAAATCCAACTATACTCTGTATGCAAGAAACAAATTTAATACAAAAAGAAATTCGTAGACTAAAAATCAAAGGATGGTAAACAATATTCCATTCATTGGGAGTCCCAAAAGAAACAGGAGTACTTATTCTATTTTCAGACAAAATGGAATTCAAGACAAAACTGGTCAGAGGAGGGAAAAAAAAAGTCATTATATATTGCTCAAGGGAACAAATAAACAAGAAAAGATAACAATTAAAATATATATGCACTAAATACCTGCATATCTATAAAACAAACACCACTGGATGTAAAATACCAGAAAAACATCAACAGATGTATAGAGGGAGACCTCAATGTCCGACTATAGCAAATTGATCAACTAGACAAAATATCCATAAAGAAATACCAGAATTGAAATACCTTCAAACAAATCAACTTGATAAAAATCTACCATTTCACCCCAAAAACAACAGAACACACATTGTTCTCAGGAGCAAATGAAACTTTCTCTAAACCAGACCAAATATTCACCCACAAAGCATCCTTACATAAGTCAAAATGGAATGCAGATGACATGATCTTTTACATACAAGACCCCAAAATTTTCACCAAAAGATTCCTAGAATTAATAACAAAATTTGACAATGTAGTAAGATACAAAATTAACACATTAAAATCAATAACATTTCTGTGCATCAATAATAAACTCATAGAGAAAGAAATTAACAAAACAATATCATTCACCATACCATTAAGAAAAATTAAATGCTTACAAATTGTCCCAACCAAGGAAGTAGAATACAAAAACTACAACAATCAGAAAAAAAAAAAAAGTGATCAAAGAGGACATTGGAAAATGGAAAGATGTTCCCTGTTACTGGATAGGAAGACTTAATACTGTCAAAATGTCCACGCTACCAAACTAATATATAGATTTAATATAGTACCAATAAAATTCTTCACTGAACTAGAGAAAACAATCCAAAAGCTCATATGGTACCAGAAGAGACCCAGAGTAGAAAAGCAATCCTGGGCAATAGGAGAAAAGCAAAAGGCAGCACAATCTTGGACTTCAAGTTATATTTCAAAGCTACAGTGCTAAAAACAGACAGGTGGATGAAATCAAGAGAATAGAGGATGTGGAAACAACCGCAGGCACATTCAGCCATCTTATCTTTGAGAAGAGGGCCAGACACATACATGTGCTGGAGGAAGGGTACCCTCTTTAACAAATGTTGCTGGGAAAAGAGAATGCACATAATATCATGTCATAATTTATCATATATTCATGAAATTAGGTGTATGTGAAATGTATGGTTGTCTTTTGTACTGTTACCTTGTTTACCGAGTTAAGAAATAGAAAATAGAAACAAATTGTTCTTCCAATGAGGATTGGGATTCCCATATTTAGTTGGCATTTGCATGTTTTGGCTGTATGGATTTCGAATAAAAATAAGTCAGGTAGAGGATATCAGCCAGAGAATTAGGACAAGAAGCCAGAAAAATCACCAAGAAACACACAAACAAAAACAAACCCCAAAACCACCCAGATAGAGCAGAACAAAGAGATATTTTAAAGTCAAGTATTTTAACATGAACAGAAAGAATATCTAAAGGAATAAATATGGTTTTGTTACAGTATTGACAGTTGAATGAAGATGGAGAATAATTAGAGTTTATTGAGAAGCATACACTGCTAAAATGATAAATACAGTATTTAGATTTTATTTTTAATGGCCAGACTTCCTGAGTCTACAAAGTGGATCAGATATTTTAACTTTATAAAAACATAAATTGTTCAATAAAAAAAATTGTTTTACTAGATCCAAGACAAATGACCTGGGATAACAAATCTTGTGGCCAATATTTCCATGCAAAACTAGAATTATTTGTTCTACAAAAATACCTTTGAAACACCAAGAAAGAAAAATGTAAAAAGACAAAAACATATTATTTCCATGGGAAATACTACAGTGAAAAAATTCTTTTTGGAATCTATACCAAATAATTGCCACAAGTTAATTTTAATATTTCATTTTCATAATTAGTATTATTCATGTGGATGCATTTTTCATACTCATTATAAATATTTTTCTCTTATTATAGCCCTGACATCACAAAGTACTACAACTGAAGAAAAACATGCAGTCCAAAATGATGAAGCCAAGTCATTGGCTAATTCACTAAAGTGAAATATTTCTTGGAACTCCACACTGTCTCTAACAAGAAGAAAAATGACATTTGTAGTAGATATGCTCCAATAAATACCAGTGCAATTATCTACAAGGCTGCATAGGGTCTATGACTAAATGTGTGGGTGTAAATTAAGACTAATAATTTTAAAACTTAAATTACATCTTTGAGACCAGTCATTAACTCTCACGATCTACTGAATACTGTTCAACTAAAGCAAAATTGTTCTGATCTCTCTAAGAATTAATGAGCTATTCAAAACTAGAAGGTACCTAGATTTTAGCGTAATCTAGACCAAAGCTCTACAATTTACTCTGGTAAAGTCATGGATACGGATATGGGAAGAGTCAATAATAATTAGATTATAACCATGACTTTCCATGTATTTATATAGCAAGACAAACATTGCTAGTGTGTAAACAAGAGTGAATTGGATTCAAGTATATGACTAAAATGAAATTCTCAAAGATATTCTATATTTATAGAAATGGATGATTTTTAATTGTATTACTATACAGAGAAAATCCCTCTGCTCATTTCAAGATTATCACTTTTTAATACTGCTATTGGCAGATATTGTTCTATCAGACTATAAGGAAAAGTAGAGATTTTAGTAAAATGTCCAGATAGAAACTTTTTTTATATCTCTATTGAACATAAATGAAATGCTAAATCTTGCCACATTACTTTTGAGGTTGTGATAAGTTTCACTATTGTATTAAAAATCTATTCATTGGAAGTGGTGAACAATGTGGAAGACATTCAACTTGATATGACATTACAATACAATGACTTATTATTTTTATAAGTTCAAATCTGCATTACTGAAGACTAGATGGGATTATATCACTAACATAATTTTTGCCATATATTATGTGCCGGACACCATGTAAACAGCAAAAAATAAAAAAAGAGGCTTAAGGAAAGATATGTTCCGGAAATGTACAGTCTTAAGAAATAGATTTAATACATCATAATTCAAACAGTAAATGAAAGAATTATAAAGTAGGGTAAGAATCTGGGAGGAGAGAGAGCACTCCAATCTTTACGAGTGAAGTAGAAATTTTGAGAAAGTAGGAATATCTTTTTTCCTAATAAAACTAAATGCATTTTCCTAATTACACTGCAAGCATCCTGACACTATGTGTATGATTATCATTAGTACACTAAATAATATATTCCAAATAATTAGAGCTCATTAAGTTTATAGGGGATTTGCCTTTGGATGTTTAGAGAAATTTTCACATAATTGAAGGAAATGGGATAGTTTATAAATAGTTAGAAATAAGATCAAAAGGAAATTCTCAGTGTTTCTAAATATGGAGACATGGAATAGTTTGTTGTGAGTGCAGAAAGAAATTAATTAAAATATTTGTTTAGAGTGAAACTTAAAAAAAAAAACAATAAGATATATTGTATTTGTAACTAGAAGTCATGGGGGGGCTGGAATACCAAATTAAGAATCTTAAACAATATTTTTTCAATAAGTAATAAAGCAATGTGTAGGATGTAATCAGGAATGTGACATGATAAAGAGGAATTTTAGATGTAACTGGTTGCCGTACATGAAATAAAGTCATTGCTATTTATTTATTTTTTAAATGTTATTTTAATGGGGAATTTTAGATACACATAGTGATAACATTCATCACAGGGGATTTGTACCTGTACATGATATACCTTGCTGCTTCTTTTCATCTCCTTCCCCTCCCCTCACCCCGTCCTCCCTCCTTATTTACAAAATATTTGTTTCCATTCTTTCCTTCTAATCCTTGTTTCTCTGCTATTTATGACAAAGGAGAATAAAAATACAGGCCTGTGTGACCTATGAGTGGCATTTGTAGTGGAGCAGTTCACAGAATAAAAAGAGAGAGTGCATACTGGTTTCAAATCCACACCAAGAAGGCCTGCTAGTCTTTTCATGCATGGGCTTGGGAATTACAGTGCACTGGAATGTTATTAGAAAGGAAATAGTTTCAGAAATTTTAAAAACAACAGACTTTTGCTTCAGGGGAATTTTCCCAGGAGGGTTGTCAAAATAAATAAGAAACTCCTAATCCCACAAACTGTATTAATTTTCTTGGCGAGAAGTGGCATACGGGAGCTGGGAATTTAGCTTAGCGGTTACAGTGTTTGTTTTGTAAGCACAAGGCCCTGAGTTTGATCCCCAGCACCAAAAAAAAAAAAAAAAAAAAAAAAAAAAAAAAAAAAAAAAAAAAAAAAAAAAA
>PVJO010015956.1:13054-43533 GCA_004026905.1 Hystrix cristata | reverse complement strand
AAACAAGAAAGAATATGTAGACAAGAGAATGTATTGGACAGGTATCAGGATGAATAAGAGAAAGAGAAAATAAGGAGAAACAAAACCAATATATACATATATTATGTATACATACACATACAGTGGGATTTCTCTGATGGCCACCACTCTGTGGGGGGCACAGGCCGAAACCTGATTCTGTGCTTGTTAGCCCTACCGCACCTGCAGTGGTCAGTGCTGGGTACTATGTTGATCCTGGCCTCCAAGCATGAAGTCTGGGGGCAGTTGTCAGACTGCAGCAATCTAGGGGATCTTTGGTAGCCCGCCCACGTCTCCTTATAGTTTATGTCTCTAAAAGTTCCTTAGTGGTGTGGGTATTTTTGGCTTTACCAGATAGTGATGGCTTATATCAGAAGAGAAATGGGAAAAGGAAAAAAAAAAAAAAAGAAGACACTGAGGGAGAGAGGTAACAATGCTTTCAGTGCAAGGTATTTCCCACCCTATTTGACGTTCACCCTGACGGTGCTCGGGCCAAGCCAGCACAAATCCCTACCAGAAGCGGCCTGACCTGGAAGCTCAAGCCTCTTGTCCACGATGGAGTCCGGAGCTGTCTTCCCCGGGATGGGGCGGAGCCAACGCAGATCCGCGCTGGGAGCGCCTGACCTGCAAGCTCAAGCCTCGCTCCAAAGATGGAGTCCGGAGCTGTCTTTCCCGGGAGGGGGCCAAGCCAGCACAAATCCCTACCGGGAAGCCGCCTGACCTGCAAGCTCAAGCCTCCTGCCCAGGATGGAGTCCGGAGCTGTCTTCCCCGGGAGGGGGCGGAGCCAGCGCAGATCCGCACTGGGAAGTGGCCTGACCTGCAAGCTCAATTCTCGCTCCAATGATGGAGTCTGGAGCTGTCTGCCATGTAAAGTTTTGACACATATATACCTTGTAAAAATTTCAAATTTGAGCAGATGTATTTCTCTTAAACATTTATCATTTCTTGGTGGTGAAAGCATTCAAAATATTTTTAGTTTTCTTTTTAGTAACATAGTAAATGATCTCTAATTACACTGCGATGCAATAGAACACTAGAATTTATTTCACCTGACTATAACCTAGTACCTATTGATCAACCTCTCCTTAAAAGTTTTAACAATAGCTATTATGTTCAAGACAAAAACAGAACAATGTTTTTTAGTACATTGTTTTCTTGTACTGTCTTTGGTTTTGGTATTAGTGTAATACTTGCCTCATATAACAAATTTGGAAGCATTTCCCCCTCTTTACTTTCCTATAAGACATTGTGGAGAATTAGTTCTTCCCTTACTGTTTTATAAAATTCACCAGTAAAGCCATCTGGATCTGGGTTTTATTTCTAAAAAAGTATTTAACTAAAAATTCTATTTCTTTCATGGACACAGCACTAGTTGTGTTGTCATTTTCATTTTACATTTAATTTTACCTTTTAATTTCTATCTGATCTTTATGGGGCTTTATCTCTAACTATGATGTAATTATTTATACTTTGTTCCAGTAAATATTAGTAACGTGTCATTGTCTCTCTTTTTCCCTTGAGGTTTATGATATTTATTGATCTTCCCAAAGAATCAGTTTTTAGTTCCATTGATTTTCTATTTCACTAATTTCTACTCTTATCTTTGTAATTTCTGTCCTTCTGCTTACTTCTATTTATATATAATTTTTCTAGCTTCTTCAGATTGGATATGAAGCTATTGGTTTAATCTTTACATTTTAAATGTAGGCCTTAGTGCTAGACATTTCTTTGAGGAGACCATGTTAGCTATACTCCTCAAATTTCAGTGCCTTATGCTTTCATTTTCTTTCAGCTAAATAAGTTTTTAATTTTGATTTATTCTTTGACAGATGTGTTTTTTAACAGGGTGCATTTGATTGCCAAATATTTTGGGAGAATTTTTCATTACATTTTGCTATTGATTTTTCATTTAATTACTTCAAAAAATGTAGCTGTCTGCTTTGTCTCTTTAATTTACTGGGAACTGCTTTATGCCCCAATGTATAGCCATCTTGGTAAATGCCCTGTGTTCTAAATATTCTGCTGTTTTTGGTTAAGGAGTTCTGTAAATGTCAGTTTTAGAATCAATAATTGAATTAATGGTATTTGTTATAGTCCGTGCTTAAAAGAGCTTGCAGGCTTGCAGGGCAAGCCTCCAAAGGACTGTACATGCTCTGAATCAGATGTATTGCAGGACACAGACATTTACAAGATTGGCCTATGATGGCCATCCACAGAGTCAAATATAGAGGAGTGCAAAAGATTTGTCTGCATACTAGAGATCTGAAGGATCCGGCTGAAGGCTTGGAGTCCATGGCATTGTCCTGTAGGAGTCCCCATCAGCAGCCCGAAGGATCCGTGACCGAGATTGAGGGGTCTGTGCCAGGAAGTTGAAGGATCGACCCTAGAAGCTAGAGTCTGTACTGGCAGGCTGAAGGCTGACTCCATGCTGGAAGCTGAAGGATCTGTGCCAAAAGCCAGAAGAGGATGCCCAAAGAGAAGGCAAAAACTGGAGCTCCTCTGATGCTGATGGTGATGGCGAAGACCGGAGCTCTTCCAAAGCAAACAGCTGAAGTTCCGAGGAAAATCAGCCACGGTGAAGCTCTTTCAAGGAAAATCAGCATGAAATCCTCTCCCCCCAGTCTCCTTTTATACCATTCCAGAAACAATCTTCCTTCAAGTGGGTCTTCCATGCCCAGAACCGTGCTGACTCTATTCAGCTGGGTATTTCCACTCAAGCTGACAATTAATCAATAAACCGCCACAGTGCTCATCTGTGTCATTATTAGCTTTTATCCACTTGCTATATAGATCACTGAGAGAACTTTCTGGCAGCCCCTCACTGTGATTGTGTATTTTTCTGTTTCTTCTTAAAGTCTTATCAATTTTTACTCCATGTATCTTGAATCTTTGATATGGTCTGCATAAATATTTAGAGTGATTATATCTTTTTGGTAAAGAGCACTTCTACACCTGGTGATAGTCTCTCCTCAGTAACATTGTAATGTGTGTAGTATAGCTCCTTCATATCATTTGTTTTGCCTACTGAGACTATTCTTTGCCCTTTCTATTATAGTCTTTCTTCCTCTGATCAATCTTTCTTGTTATTTCCAGAGATTTTTTTAAACACAGATCTTCCCACGTAGTGATTTGCTTACAGAATAAAATACAGATTCTTCAAAAAGATGGCCACGGCCCTTTACGGTCTACTATAATCTACTTTATATCACCCTCACTAAGTGTAAGATGGTGGTGTAAAGTGGTGGTATTAAGAGCATTACTTCCAGTTTGCAAATTGTGATTCCATCACCTAAGAGCTATGTGACTAGTTCAGCTCAATTAACCTCCTGGAACTTTATCTTACCTATCTGAAAGAATAGACATCGTAAAAACAATTCCTGAGTCGTAGGATTATAATAGCAAAAGAACCAATTCATGTGACATTTTTAGAACAGCACCTCGGGACACAGTAAGCAAGTACTGGTTCTGGCTCTTACAGTTCTTACCTGTATCATCCCTTTGTGTGACATTCCTTTTCTGTGTTTAAATTCTCCAGGTACTTGACAGTGATTGTTATACTTCAGTGCTGCTTCTTTGCTCCTTGTGCTGTAGTCATCTGTATGTTGAGTGTTCTGCTGTTACGTTAGGAAGCTCTGAGTCCTATTTTAGCAGGCAGCCGCTCTGCTTAGGTTTAACATGCAGGTCCTGGCCTACTTTTGTGGGCTGTCCTTCCAATGAAACTTTAATTTTTAGAGCCTTGTGGTGGTATTTTGTCCTGCTTGATTTACTCCAGGACTCCCACTGGTTCCTGCTAATGCCACCTGAGGGAAGAGAAGGAGGCTCCCTGGTCTGAATCCTCTAGGTAGAGATGGGAGCTTTCTGCACACCAGAAGAAGGGGACGCCCAGGTGCTTGTGTAATCAGAATCCTTTTGGTGGCCTCAATTACCTTGTATCTCTTACTGGGGAAGGTAGAGTCTCGGGTTCAAGGGGGAAAGAGGCTTTGGACTAAACATTATTAAAGCACGATTTCCTCCTCTCAGGGCCGCGTGCGTCTCTAAATGCAGGGGTAGGTGTGCGTGTGCGTGTATGTGTAGGGTGGAGAGTGCTTCCTCCGGCTCGTTCTCACCAGTGGGGCTCCTGATCGCTCTCTATTATTGCTGGGGCTGGTGCCTGTGTAGATTGCCTGTTGTTTTTGGTGGGGCTTTTCTTCTATCCAGTGGAGAGAGGCGTCTACCTGGGCTGCCTTCTCTTGCTAGGTCAGAAGCTATGGGGGAAACAGTGGGTCTGAGAAACCCTTTTGGTGGGGCAGGGGTTGTAAAATACCCTGACACTTTGCTGTTCCTCTAATTCTGAGTTGTCTAATTAGTTTGCCTTCCATTTTCTACCTTTCATAATTCTCCCATAGCTGTCTCTTACATTATTCTCAGTGTCTATAGTTGTACCTAACAGGGCAAATTGCTATCGTAATTTAGAATGCTCTTTATCACTATTATCTATCTCCAACATATCAGATCATATTTATCCTTCAATCTTAGTTCAGTCAGTATCTTCTTCATGAATACATTGTAGAATCTAGCACCCACAGTCTTCCCCCTCCACTCACTGATACATATCTGTTGTGGAGAATGTACCTTATTTACTATTATTATGAAAACTTCTTGCCCCTGTCAAAGTCCAACCCCTTCATTTGCGCACCAGGTTCTACTTCTTCCTGCTTTCTTAAGGACACAGATTTGTCAAATCTTCTCCTTCAGTATCATCTTTTTTTCAAGAAAATTTTCTTTGAAGTTTTTCTTATTATTTATTCTCAGCTTTCAAGCATGGTACTTGTTTTTTATTCATCTTATACAAGCAAATAAATGTTCCCTTTATAGGTTCCCTTTCAGCTATGGCTCCATTTCTTGGCTTTCCGTGACAGCAAACCTTGGAAAAATCTGCTCACTGTTGTCAGTTTCTCCTGTGTGATCTTTCTGGAACCTGTTCTAATCAGGCTGTGACTTTCAATGCTCAACTGAAACTGAAGTTTTAAGGTAACCAGTTTTCACTGCAAAGTTTAATAGTCAATGCTCATCTTCACCTTATTTAACCTGATAGCATCATTTAACACAGTAGATTATTTGCATTCAACACGTTCTGTTTTTTCTAATGTATACTTTTCTCCTATGATTTGGATGTTTTCTCCCACATCATTGGTTGATTATTCTTAATCTTAATCATTTTAACTATTCCTAATCTTCACTGACAGTTTCTCTTCATCCCTCAGCCTCTCAGTGCTGGACAATTCCAGGGTTCGGTTCTTGTATCCCTTCCTTTATCTATTCACTTCCATGGGAAGTTCATTTGATCTTGTGGCTGTACATTCCATCGCCAAGATCTGACGATGTATGTCTCCCTAGCTGTGTATCTCGGGCAGCCTATTTGAGACTTCTACTTTTATGTCCAACAGACATACTTCCAGTATAAAGCTGCTATGGTTTTGAAGTAGCCAGAATGTTTCTCATCCCCATTAGTAACTTTTTATCTGTACTTTAGAAAAAAACAATTTTCAGAAAATAACTAGGTATGCAAGAAAGGAAGGATACAGCTGGTGGCAGCTTATATTCTGAGAGGGAGAGTTCTCACAAGCAATGACAGCTGCAAGGTACTAGAAAGGAAAGTGGGAAGAAGGCATCGCTTTGAGGATATTTTGATACTGTATTTTAGGTACTCCATTTATTATTAGGGTGTTATTATTTCAGTGTTAGATAGCTAGGTGGGAGAAAGGGTAGACAGAAGACTTTACATCCTTTAGAGATCTATAAGAACCAGTCTTGAAAAAGAGAATTTGAAAATCCTTTTGAGGTTGTAAGTGGTACTTCTGAGACCATCGACCAGGTATAATTTCCAGATCCCTCCAAGAATGCTTTGTGAAGTCAACTACACATAATTGAATTGGTATAACTGAACGTATCTCTGAGACTGTGAGGGTGCTGTTGTCTCCTTTATCAATAGCATATGAATGGGACTTTGAAAGTGTTATTAAAGACGCTCGACTGTACAGTGCAAGAAATTCCTCTTAAAAAGCTTTCCTTTCTGTTAGGTTTTTGTCATACCTGTTACATGTGTAATTCCATTTATACCCAAGAAAAAGACCGGAAGAAATTGTTATATGGTTGCAGTGGTTAATTTTATGTATCACTTTTGCTAGTTATAGTGTCTAGTTGTTTAATCAAATGCTAATGTAGGTCTCGCTGTGATGATGTTTGTATCTATAGTCAGGTGGATTTAAATGGTGATTACCTCATGTATTAGTTTTCTCGTTGCTGGGACAAAATACCCGACACCCAAAGTTAGGGGAAGAAAGGTTTATTTGGCTTATAGTTCTTAGAGGTTTCAGTCCACAATCGGCTGGATCCAAGGCAGGGTGGCAAGGCAGACAGGCGGAAGGCAGCAAGGCAGGCAAGAGAGATTTAGACAAACCTCTTTCTATCCCTTATATTTTATCCAGGCTACCCGCCTTAGGGTGGGTAGCACTCCCACCCTTAATCCTGGCACCCTTAATCCCAGCATCACATCCTTGATTCCAGCAGAACTCTGCCAAACCACTCAGTGGACTAATTTAGTAATCACGCACTCTAGATGCAGCCCACCTATGACCACATGAGGTTGAGGGGACACCTAGACACAACCCATAACATCTTGATAATATGGTTGCTCTTCATCCAATCAGCCCAAGGATTTAGCAACAAAAAACTGAAGTTTCCCAATGAAGAAAATTTGCCTCTAGATTGCAGTGTCAATTTATGCTTTAAAAGTTTCAGACCTAGGACTGAAACAATGCCTCTTGAGTTTCTAGCTTGTCAGCGTCTTCTATGGATTTTACATATATTGGCTTCTTTAACTGTGTGAGCCAATTACTTCAAATAAATCCCTTTATGTATATATAATATATAAAAAAAATCTATTATACAAATATATATAATGTTTATAATATATATATTTAAGTGCAAGAACATTAGCTGGATGTAGTAGATCTCTAACTACTTAGAAGTTGTTAGAGAATTCTGAAAATTAGACTCCAAAATGATTGCTGTGATGGGAAATTATAATTTTTTTCTGTGCCAGAGCAACTTTTTCCATCTAAAGTTTTACCAGCCCAAATTATATATTTATAATTTCAAACCAATCTTATTATTTCCTCCTTAAATCTTGTTTAAATATGTCACCATGAAACTGGGATGGGTGGCACATGTCTGTAATCCCAGCTCTCTGGCAGGAGTATTGGAAATTTGAACACAGCCCAGGCAACTTAGTGATTTAGTGATGCCTGGAAATAAAGACAAAAAGAAAGAAACAAAGAAAAAAGGAAGGAAGGAAGGAAGGAAGGAAGAAAGAAAGAAAGAAAGAAAGAAAGAAAGAAAGAAAGAAAGAAAAGACAGAAAGACAGACAGACAGACAGACAGACAGGCAGACAGACCTGGAGGTGAAACTCAGTGTGAAGGCCCTGCGTTCAATTTCTAGCACCCACCAGGAAAAAGAAAATACCTTGGGAACTGTTATGATTTAAAACTGAAGTGTCCTCCACGGGTCTCATGTGTTTGAAGCCTGTCTGTCTGGAAGGTGGGGCCTGTCTGGCTCCTGGGGACGGGACATGGAAAGTTTTATGCTTCTCCTTGACTCCGCCCTTTTCTGCTTCCCGGCTGCTATGGGTTCGGCGACTTTCTTCTGCCGTGCCCTTCCTCCGTGCCATTTCTGCTGGACTGAATTGTGCTAGACTAGGAGTGAACTAAACTTCTCCTCCTTTAACGCGTGGGTGTTGGGTATTTTTTCCCAGTGACAGGAAAGTGGCTAGCGCTAAAAATTGGCACTGGAGAATTGGGGTCATAGCTGTGACTACGCCTCATTATGTGATTCACAAGCCCTTGCAACTGGTTTGTTGAAGGAGTTTTGAAAGGTCTGGAGATGCCACCTGGAGAAGCCTAGAACACTGTAATCCCAGCCTAACAGATGATTCTGATGGAAGCTCATGACGATGGTAATGGATCGGACTGTAGGGGAAACTTGATTCAAGGCCACGTGCATTTCATTTTTTTGCAAAGAATTTGTGCATATTTTGTCTATATCCTAAAACTTTACGTGAGACCGACTTTAAAGGTGGTGGACTAACTGATCTGACAGAGGAAATTTTAAGGTAGCTGAGTGTTCGGGCCTGTGGCTTAGGTACTGCTGGCTATTTTCAGCCAGATCTACAGTGAGAATCAGAAACAAGAAGCAGAACTGAATGCTTCAAACTGAAAATGAAGTGTCTGTAATGTTGGGGCCGTGTAGAGCTTGGGTGAGGAAAATATCAGCATTAAAATGAAGCCAAGTACAGCGGGGGAACAGGACAGTAGAGAAGATGCCCAGAGGCCATCTCAGGAGGTGGCCAGGCTCACCCACCCACAGGCTCAGGGGTGTAAAGCAATAACCTTTCTTTAAAAGCTGCTTTGAGAGGAGTGTGGCAGGACACCCTGCTCATTTAGGGTTGCTTAGGAAACTCCAAATACAGCCGCCCAGTCACTAAGAGGCTGTTATGACTATGATCCAAGAAGACCTGGCTACTGCTCAAACTGGCAGCAGACCTTGGTGTCATTCATGTGGGGTTGAGTTTTTAGACATGCAGAAGGCAGATTTGTGGGGTCATGTGGGTTCCATCTAGATTTCAAAAGAAGGCCTGAGAGGCCAAGCAGTGTGCCTCTGAAAGGGCAATGCACACAGCTGCGAGAGTAAAGCCAAAGGTGTAGTGGAGACCCCAGGAAGCTGGAGATGCCAGGAACGTGTAATATCTGCTGAGGAAAATCATAGGCAGGGGGGAGTGGAGGATGACCAGGAAGGGGACCATGGGGACGGCAACCTGGAAGACGCAGGGGCAGGGTTGCCCATGCACTTTGGAGCTTACATCTTACTGCTACCCGCCTGGGTGCTGGACATGGAGCTGTAGGATTTAATGCTTGCCCTGCTGAATCTGGGTCGTCTTTTAGTCTGATTCTCCCTAGTCTTCTATTCTGTCCTTTTGGAATGGGAACGTTTACTTTATACCATTGTATGTTGGAAATTCTTAGCTTTTAAAAATCTTTTTATAGAGATTCACAGCAAAAAGTTTGCCTTCAGGAGTCTTTGGATTTGGAGTTTTCAATAGTGCTGGAACTGCTGAGACTCTGGCAATTATTAGAGATAGACTAAGCGCATTTTGCATCAAGAGATGGATGCGGGCCTTTCTGCAGCCAGGGGTAGAGTGCTGTGGTTTATATCTAAAACATGCTCTAAAAGTCTCATGTGTCCAGAAGTGATGCATGGGGGGTGGCTGGTTGGAAGTGGTAGTCACTAGAGTCAGGACCTAGAAGATACTGTCTTGTTCCTGGCTCCTCCCTTCTCTCTCTGCTTCCTGGTTGCCATGTGTTGTGTGGTAGCTCTCTTCTGCTGTGTCCTCTACCATGCTATTCCTGCCTTGGCGCCAGCCAGCTATAGACTGAAACCCCCAAAACGATGAGTCAAATCAGTTCTCTTCTCTTCTAAGTTATGAATGTCAGTTATTTTTTCCAAGCAAAGGGAAAGTGGCTAGTATAGGAACTGAGGATCAGAAAGACTCGATGGCTATGAGTGGGAACTCACACAGAGAGAAAAACAAAAGCTATAACAACCATAACAACAAAGATAAAAAAACAAATGAAAATAAGTCACACAGTATTCAAGTAACATCATGGAATAAACCATATTACCACATTTCTCATTTCTTTCACTGACAAGATTTCTGAACTAGCAGATTTGGAAAATACGTTAGATTTACTGCATCCTGACTTCAGATTTAGTGAGATTTCTTATGACAACTATGGATAACGTGGAAACATATGATGTGACTTGAGTGTTGAGTTACTGAACCCACATGATAAACATTTTAATGTGTACACTGTTATTAGGGATAAAAGGAAATGGATTGAACAGTTATTATGAAAACAAATAATATCACATACCACCTGACTGGGTGTCAGTCATAATGGAGAAAGCAACATTTTGCATGATTTCCGGTTTGGCCGTCTAGGTGTATATATGCCCTGCTTACTAAAATTGGACAAAAATCACAGAAACGTGCTGAAGAACAGAAGTTGGAGACGACAATTTTAGTTTTGGATATTTTAAGTTTTAGGCACGTATGGGACATACAGATGGACATATTCAATAAGTAGATAAAAATGTCTTATGTGATACAAAAAACACCCAACTGCTCCAAATTAGGGGTGACAGTCACATTTAGGTCAAGCAAGTGTTGGGAATTTTAATTGTGATGGTAAAGACAAATATTAGATATCTCTTGGATAATCATTTATTGAGTAATGAGTTTTAAATGGAAAAGACTGAGTATATTTGTATGGAAAGGAAAAATGCTGGTAGGTAGGAATACGGTATATAAGAAGACACAGTAAAGGAGAAAAGGGGGCATAAAATGAAAAAAAAACCACTCTATATCAAAAGGTATAATGAGAAGAAAAGCTGAGGAAACGATATTCAGAGCACTTGATTAGTATAATGCAGGAGTTTTTCCTCTAGGATAAGAATAGGTACAGGCAAGTACCAATATTGAGGAAGAAGGAGTTAAAAGATCAGGCCTGTCATTCATGTATACCCTGAACACCAATTTCAGAGGAAAAGAAAAGAAGACAGTTGATCCAGTCTATTCTCCTCATAAACATGGTAACTGGTCCTTCAGTTAAGTAGACTAATGTTACTAGGAGGAGGGTAGAACATTTGTTATAGATTCTGCCTGATTTAGTATTACAATAAATGTAGCTAGAACCTATAGATTTGTAAGGTGTGAGGAGTGTCATATAAATTCCACAACTCTCTGTGAGTACAAAGTGTAGATGTTTCATAATTAAACACACCCAGCTGTGAACATGACCCCCATGCCGTCATCGATTCTTCCCACCAGATGGCGCTGTTAATCTGGTGGGTTGGGACACAGTTGACCTGTATTTCCTCCATGGTTTATGAGGATGGTGCTCTCAGCTAACAGTTGGGGGATTAGCTGTAGGACTTAAATACAGTGTTAACTAAAGTGTTTAGATTAGCCTGTGTGGGGCACTGGGAGTAGAATCTGACAAGAGAAATGGGAAATAATTTCAAAGAGGCATTCAGATCTAGGGAACGTAGAGTCAGTGGTGAGGAAAGGGAATAGCTGGGCTGTCCTAGTAGGAGCAGTGAATGTGAACTGAGAGTGAGAGGTGCCTTCCCTACTCCACTTTGCTCCAGAATCTTGCATTTCTTTTGAACTGTGATTCTCTAGAAAACACATTTATAATGTTAGAGACTTGACTCAATATCATGTCACATCTTGAATAGGGGAAAGATTGGTGACATTTAGCTGAGAAAAAATAAAATAAATCTTAGGTGACTGAACTAAAACCAGTGGTTGGAAGTTATGGGGAACTGTTTTGTGACAATATAATGAAGCAGTTTAAAAAGCTGCACGAAAAATAGAAAGTACGGCTTTGATCTAGAAATTCGACTACTCCTGGAGAGCTTAGTGCAGCAGAGCTGAGGTGAGGCCCAAGAATATTTATTTTAAAACAAAAACAAAGAAAAAGCAAACCCAAACTAACCTGCCTTCCCAAAAAACCAAACCAAACCAAAATAAACAAAAGAAATAAAACTTCCCAGGATATTCTATTATGAAAACATATTTGGGACCACTGAACTGGTCGATATAGAGAATGAACCTTCAGTGGTTGAATTAGATGATAGCTCATCTCCTTTTCAAGCTGAAATCGTGTGAGTCTGCTGTTGACTACATCCAGAAGACCAGCAGCGGTTGTTAACATTCAGTGAATACGGCCCCTTCCTTCCATAGAGCTTTGTGGAACAGCTGGCCTCTGGATAATTAGTTTATTTTCTGTGGTATCCAATACTTGGCATGCCCACCGGTTACGAAATATGACTTGCTTATGGTACCATAATCAGATGGCAGGAAGTCTGACCCAAGCGAGCTGTCGATGATATTCATCAGCACTGAGCTGCTTCTGAAGTGTGTGAGTCAGAAATATTAGCAGGAGTGCACTTTGAATTTGATTTCTTGCTCTTGCATATAATAAGGTCACCTGGGAAACTGGCAAAGGGTTGAGTAAATCATTGGGCCTGCTCTACCTTTCTTCAGTGCCTTTATTGACCATTATGTAAATGTTCACAAATCTGGGTATAGAATCCAAATGGTGCCTGAGAAAATTCTGTGGTATCTATAGAAAAGGAAAGCTATTGATGTCACTTTTCTCTATAAAGTCCATTTTCTGGGACAAAAGCTGCACAGAAGGGAGAGAGGTCTAGCACTTCATCTCATAATACCCTATCAGAATTCAATTATTTTTGTAGCCAAAAATTAATCGTCCTCTCTCCTCTGATGACTGATAGGCCAAATTTGACTTTTAATATTTTTCCCTCTCGATTTTTCTATCCTCATGAAAGGATGCTCCTTTCTCTCTAAGCCATCATCATAGATCTTGGCTTTTTAGGTATCTTCTTGGCCAGTGTTTCTCAAACATGCCTTGTCGTGGTTTAAATATGAAGAATCCCCAAAGATTTATGCATTGAGGGTTCAATTCTCAATGCAGCGATGTTCAAAGGTGGGGCCTAGTGACAGGGGCTGCATTATGAGGATTAGCTCATTGATGACTTCATAGTTGAATGTGTTATTAGGAGGTAGGGCACAGCGGAGGAAGTAGGTTACTGGGCATATGACTTTGAAGGGCATGTCTTGACTCCCATCCTTCCTGGCTGCCAAGAGATGAGCATCATCTGTTTACCATGCCCTGACACCACAGTCATTTCCGTCTCACCACAGACCCAGGAACAACAGAACCAACTGACCATGAACTGAAATCTCTAAATCGTGAGCCAAAATAAGTCTTTCCTCTTTTAAATTGTTTTTCCCAGGTATTTTCTCACAGTGATAGAAAGTGCAGTAACACATGTCTAGAAGAGTTGTGAGAAGACTGTTATTAAAAATACAAATTCTCAAGCCTCACCCTTGGAAATTCTGATTCAAGGACTTTAGGGTAGGTTTTGTGTTTGTATTTTCAATAAGGACTCCAGCGGTTTCTCTGGTTTAGCAGTTCCCAAAGGTAGCATCTCATTAGAATCACCAGGAAAGCTGATCACATATAGAGACTTTCAGGTCCAAACATACACATATTGATAGAGAACCTTTGAAAGAAAGGCTTGAAAAAGCTATAGTTTTAATTTTCCGAGTGGATACTGGGGCATAATCGCTATGCAGCTTAAATACCTCAGCATTTTACTTAAAATAGGGGAACTATCCAATTTGGGTCTGTAGGTGTGTGTTCCATTGCATATATGGGAAGAATAGTGAGATCTTTAGAAAGGATTATGACAAACTCCTCCTGTAGTGACCTCATTGTAAAAAATTCCCTTTGATTGAAATTATAACATATCTACAGAAGGGCGTTTAAACCTCAGCGCTGTTAATATTTGGAGCTAATGAATTCTTTGTCGGAGCGGGAAGAGGAGTGTTGTTCTCAGTATGGCAGGATGTTCAGCAGCACCTGTACCGATTATGAACTAATCGTATTTTACAAAATCTTTCTACTTGGAAATTTTAAAAAGCTGCAGTAAGCATCCGGTATTTTTTTCTGGGGCCTCATCAGGTAGCCTAGGACAGAGTCCCAGTTTGGATCTTGGCGAGATATAAATGCTCTTCAAACATAGAAAGGAGGTGGGTATAGTTTCTTATTTATAAACTATCTGTCAAGTGTCTCAGGACTCTGACTCAGATGTAGCAATTTTGAACAAGTCATCATAATTTTATAGAAAGTAGAAAAACTTTGATAATAGCTTAACTATTTTCAATTATGCAAAGAAAAAAGAAAAAAAGGGAGGAGAGAGAGAGATCAAAATCAAAACAAAATAAAAAACATAAAAACCAAAAAACCACCTTGAGTATTTGGATGGAACCTATGGGAATGGGCTTCGGAGAACTGTCTTTAGAGAAATGTATTGTCTACAAAACAAGGAGTAAGTTCTTAGAAGTATATCTTTTTGTTCAGTAACTTCTAATTATGAAATATATGTGAATTTAAATGACACTATATCCTTTTTTCAAAGTTATCTAACTGTGAAGTTTGAATACATGACTTTCAACTCTGCTCTCACTTCTGACACCTATGACAGTTGAAGAGACTCTCAAAACTGCTCTTAGCACTGATAATTCATTAGAAGGAAGCAAAACTCACTGAATGATATTAAAGTCATGATTAGGGCCTGTTATAGGGAAAAGGCTCAAAAGCCAAAAGAAAAGACTCACAGGGTAGAGACTAGGAGGGTCCCAGATGTGACGTTTCACGTGTGGTCCTCTTAGAATTGATGTGCGAGTATATGCAGAGTATTGACACCTAGGAAAGCTCACACATGCCCCGCACTACAGCGTTTTTACTGGGGTCCTACTATGTAGGCATGGGAGACTGACTTGTGGCTCATGTGTTTGATCTCAGATAGCAGGGTGACAGATACTAAGTGACCCAGTTCCCACAGCTGAACACATGGTTGACCTTTCTCGTATGACCAGCCCCCGCACCAAGACTCCTGAGTATGGCCAACCTTTCCCTAGGGTCCAGGGAGACTAGACCCTTTGCCCCAGTCAAAGACATTCCTATCATCTATGACAGGTTACATCCCCAAAGCCAAGGAAAGGCCAGACTTCTCTTTAGGCAATGCCAAGGTCTTTAGTGCGGTGAAAACTTATGTATACAGCCTGTATGTGACATATCTATACCTGTATCTAATCTATATCATCTCTCTCTCTCTATTTTTTTCCTCATGGATCTATTGTAACTTAGATGTTTTCATTTTTATTATTGTTTTGTATCTTATGTGAATTTATAAGCAATAGTAGTAGAGGCCAAAAGCATAACTATTTGATCTCATATTGTCTTAGTTAGGTTTTTAGAGCCAGTGGTCTTAAGAGAGCAGATTTAATAGGGGACATTTACAGATTACAATATTCACCTAGAAGCCAAATGCAGAAGGTACTGAATGTCCATCTAGGCACTAGAGACCCAAAAGATCCAATTGAGGGCTGGGAGCCCACAGCACTGTCGCATGTATGTCCATGTCTGCACGTGATGGCTGGAGCCAGGATACGATGCTCGCAGCAGAGATGACAACCAGAGCTCCTCCAAAGCAACAGCAGCCATCCTCGATGACAGCAAGGTCCTGAGCTCCTTCCTCGACGAGGACAGCAGAGTTCCTTTCGGGAGAACCAGCCGCAGCAGAGCTTCTCCTGGGAAACAGACCGCCAACTAGCTACGGCTCCTACTCTGTCTTATGTTGCAGCAGCAACAACCCTCAGGTGGATCTCGTATGCCCAGTATCACATCAGCTCAGTCCAGCTGGGCGTTCTGGCTCAAGTTGACCATATTAGGTCTACCACACGTATGTTTTATTATTACTATTTTAATTTTTTAAAATTGAAACTTAAATTTAAGCTAAAGCCCTTTATTTCCTAAGGACATATGAACTGGATCCTATTTTAAATAGTGGTAGTATTTGCCTATAATTGCTCAAAATAGGACTTGTTAAACCAAAATCTTCCATGCATCATGGCCAATATTTCTCTTTTCTCATCCCTCACATAAGTTATAATCATCACTGTTCTTTTTAATTTTTTTTTTTTTTGTACTAGGGATTGAACTCAGGGCCTTGTGCTTGCAAGGCAAGCACTTTAACCACTGAGCTAAATTCCCGGTCCATCATCACTGTTCTTAAAATTAATTTAAATATCAAAATTATTTTAAGTAACTTCAATAGAAATCACACAGCTAGTAACTAATAAGTCCCATAGTTTCCCATTATTCCAAAGCTGAATAATGTCATGAAAAGCAGTATGCCCTGGACCCTGGAATTGGCTTAGAACATATGAATAGCCTTTGGAAAATATTGCCAAAGATCTGTTGAGATTCAATAGATACTTAAAAAGGGTCCTAGTAGCCGGCATAATAAAAGAAATTGAGAACAATTTTGCTTTTGTACCTAGTATGAAATCCTTGTGGCAAAACAGAAAGTTTGTTTCAGTTAATGCCTAGGCCTACCTAATTTTGTCCATGAGTTTATTGATCATTAAGTAGCCTGGTTTTGTCTTCTAAAAAATTGAATACAATTTTGGTCACAGTGGTCTCATTTATAAAACAGTGCAGTCTTGCTGACTACTTAACTTCTAGAGATGTATTTCTATACCTTCTCTGGCTATTGGGCATAGAAGCATTAGTGGGATTATCCTGGCTTACGTATTATTGTTTTTTTTTTTTTTTAATTTTTTTATTATTTTTACCAAGAACATGTATTGGTACATCGTGTACGTAATGATCATAATCAACATGGTTATTTTGTACCTGTACATGATACATCTTGGTTTTCCCCCCTCTTCCTCCCTTCCCCTCCCCTCCCTTCCATTCACCCACTCCTCCCTATTTGCAACAAGTATAGCTACACTTTCCCATTTTTTCCCCTTTCATCTTACTTTTCTTTTAACCTTCTTCTTTATCCCCCTTTTCCCTATCTAGTTCTCTCTTTTGAATACTATCTCTCAATGGAGTACTACACCGCCATAAAAAAGGATAAACTAGAGTCATTTGTATGTAAATGGATGTTCCTGGAGAACATACTATTAAGTGAAATAAATCAGACACTTATTAGTACACATCGAATTGTTTCTCTGATATGAGAAACCATAAGTGTAAATAAGGACAAAGGGGTAGAATAGGTATTTTGTTTAAAAAAAAAAAGAGGGCTGGGGATTTAGCTCAGTGGTTAGAGTGCTTGTCTTGCAAGCATGAGGCCTTGAGTTCAATTCCCGGTACCAAAAAAAAAAAAAAAAAAAAGAGAGATAGTATTATTGTTTTATATATTAAAACACATTCAGTATTATAGCACATTTCTTCTAAATCTAAAAGTTTACTACACCTAAGAGAATCACTTTTGACTATTTTTATTTTTATTATTTATTACTATTTTTTCTTAGATTTTTTTTTACCAAGAACATGTATTGGTACATTGTATACATAATGATCATAATCAACATGGTTATTTTGTACCTGTACATGATGTATCTTGGTTCCCCCCTTCCCCTCCCCTCCCTTCCATTTACCCACTCCTCTCTATTTGCAACAAGTTTATTTATATTTTTCCATTTTTCCCCATTCATCTTATTTTCCTTTTAACCTTCCTTCTTTTTCCCCTTTTTCCCTATCTGGTTCTCCTCTCTTTTGAATATTGTCTTTTTTATATATATATATAATATCTATTATACCCCTTTATCCTTATTTACACTTACGGTTTCTCATATCAGAGAAACAATTTGATGTGTACTGATAAGTGTCTGATTTATTTCACTTAAGAGTATGTTCTCAAGGTACATCCATTTACCTACAAATGACTTTAGTTTATCCTTCTTTATGGTGGTGTAGTACTCCATTGTGTAGAAAAACCACATCTTCTTTAGCCATTCATTAGTCGTTGGGCATTTAGGTTGCTTCCAAGACTTAGCAGTTACAAATTGTGCTGCTATGAACATGGTTGTGCATAGATCACTGTGGTATGATGATTTTAATTCTTCTGGGAAGATACCAAGCAGAGGAATAGCTGAGTCAAATGGAACCTCTAGTTGTAGTTTTCTGAAGAATCTCCATACTGATTTCCACAGTGGTCGGACCAGTCTACATTCCCACCAACAGTGGAGGAGGGTTCCTTTTCCCCACAGCCCCGCCAGCACCTGTTATTGTTTGATTTCCCAATAATAGCTATTTTTTCTGGAGTGAGATGGTATCTTAGTGTTTTGATCTGCATCTCTCGAATGACCAATGATGTTGAATATTTCTTCATATATTTATTTGCTATTTTTATTTCTTCATGTGAGAAATGTTTATTCATTTCAGATGCCCATTTTTGGATAGGGTCTTTAAATTTGGGGGGTTTGATTTTTTTTGAGTTCTTTATATATTCTAGATGTTAGACCTTTGTCTGAGGGACAGCTGGCAAAAATTTTCTCCCAGTCTGTGATTTTTTGCCCTACTCTATTAGTAATTTCTTTTGCTGTGCAAAAGCCTCTTAATAGGAAGTGGTCCCAAGCATTGATTCTTTGTAATGTTTCCCGTGCAGTCTGAGTTCTGTTCATAAAATTTTTTCCAACCCCTATGTCTTCGAGAGTTCTTCCTATTTTATTCTCCAGGAGATTTAGTGTTTCTGTTTTAATGTTTAGATCTTTGATCCACTTTGATTTTAGCTTAGTACATGGTAAGAGACATGTATCTAGTTTTAGTTTTCGGCATGTGGTACGCCAATTTGACTTTTGACTCGTTTTAAAAACTTGGTTTTATTATTTAATAGTGATAACATTTATTTATTACCTGTCATATCAAAATCTGTGCATTTTTCTAACACTATTATTCTCCTTTCCTATCCCCTGCCCAAAACTATGATTATTTCTTCTTGTGTAGCTTTTAGTTGCAATTATTTAAATTACTTTGATTTATAGTTTTAGTAGGTGTTGAATTTCTTGGGTAACTTTAATACATCCACAGGAAAAGTTTATTAATGGATAGCTAACTTTTCTGGATTAGGTTGTAAAAACAAACTTCCATACCACAGTTGTCTATAAGTATCAAAGTCATAAACAACAGTGTGGAATACTTTCCTGGTGACATGTCAACTGGATCTGTTTGGATCATCCTATTCTGCAAGTATCATTTCTATTATTTCTTTTAAGAAATAGCTTTCACATATAAGCAGGACTCATTAAACACTGTTTCTGGAAAAAAGAGTATGTTAGGTAACAAAAAATTAAGATAGCAATGATAATACCTCATACTGTGCGATTATTTTTCATATTTCAGAATGTTTTCAAATGCATTTAATCAACAAAGAAGAACAGGAAGAGTTCTGTCTCAGGCTTTTTGGATGGTTTACTTTGATGCTTTGTTTAGTATCTTGAGGTTGTTTCAACATGGGAACACTTCAGAGGAAAAAATATGTTTGTTTCCTGAAGAAATAGTTATTGCACTTTCACTCCCAGAAAATCTGTGCTTTGTAATTCAAATCACAGAGTTTTCCTGAGGTTTGGCAGGGAAAAAGGGCAGAGAGAAAGATATATGTAGCTAACATTATCAGTGACAAAATGGAAATGTAGTCAGGGTCAAATCTTTCACTTAACAGTGGTTTTAAAATTCTAGTTTAAGGAACAATTTCATTGGAATTATGTTAGCACTTATTAAAATTACAGAACCACCAGATACAGGATCCAGGAAAGTTTAAACCAATGGCTCTAGGTGATTAGTATGTGCACTTAAGTTTCAGAACCACTTTCTTGGGGTACCAGATAACCTGGGAACTCTCTTTAGGAAGCAAGTATTCACCAACGATGACGATCTTAAATTAGGAGGTAGTCAGCATAGGGATTGGGAATAACTGATGCTAAGGGCAAATCTACATGGTATTGAAGATGTGCTTGTTGTCTATCTAGTTTAGAGCGCAAGGAGGGGCTCCTGTCTTTTAGGAACTACAATCCACTGGAGAGCTTTAGAAATGATTCCTGTGAGACACTGACAAATAGTGGGATATTGTTTAGTTCCAGACACTGTAAAGAAAGATTAAAAAACTGGGTAAAATGATAGGCTTATTGCAGATCATATGATTTTTGATGCTCAAACCTTCCTTTCTTGTAATTTAAAGTTAGAATATTAAATTTTATGGTTTTCATATGACCAGTGTTAGGCTGTATACAAGGTTATGTCTCTCTAGGTTTTTAAGTGGGAGCTCACACTGTGACATATGACACTTTCTCTTTGTCATCATGTGACCTATAGCTTCGTCACATGGGCATTCCCTGGGCACACCTCATTAGGGCTGGCATATGTTATATAAATTGGTTCTCATAGCTCTAAAATGTTACCTGGTTTTCTGAGGGGAGCCTGTATTTGGCTACATAAACTCAACTTGTAATGAGGAAAGAGACAAGAGAGCAGTGCCTATCTGCAAATAATTTTTTTCTGGAGTAGGAGAAAAGAAATAGATGAACGATTATACAATATGTCGGGAGTGTGAAAGAAGATACAGCAGTCACCATAAGCGTGTAGAGGAGAGGTCATCCTGTTAATCAGGGACCAGAACTGGCAAGGATTTCATGAGGAAGTGAGTTTTAGAAAAAGGAGTATGTTTGCAAACAAAATGGTAGTGATAGGCAGGTGACTTTCCAGCCAGAAGCGGGGTGTGAGAGGAAAGCATGCTAAGGAATGATTGAGGACACGTCACTGTTGCATCTGTAGCAGTGTTTGGCTGAGGCCCGGATTTTGCAAGGTCAGAGTGGTAAGAGATGCTACTGTTGGAAAAGCAGGAAGAGGACTGTGAAGGGCTGTATTCACCGTCATAAGGAATTTGGGTGTTATCATGAAGGCACTGGATGTATGTTGAAAGATTTGCAGCTTAGAAAGAATTTGATAGGAAAGTAAAGGCTGTATTTCAGTCAGGGGATTTGGGATGTAGGGATATTGTTAGATGGCTACTGAAATAATCCAGATAAGAAATGATGAGGATGGAAGCAAAGTGTTGACAGTGTGGATAAAGATGTGTAAAAATGACTAGCTGTTGGGGAGGGGAAAGAGACAGGACTGAATGATGGATTGAACACATGGTGACAGAAAGAGGAAAGTCTGTGAGGACTGTGTGGGTGGAAATGTCATTTATAGAATGGGAGATTATAGTGGGATTAGCAGGTGTGAGATAAGATTATGAATTAGATTTGAGGCCTGCTGAGTTTTAAATGCTTAAGACATTCAAATGAGGCTGACCACCAGATGAGGCCTCCAGGAGCTGAAGCAGTGTAACTAGAAATGTGACGGTCATTATGCTGAGAACTAACTGTGGTAGCAGTGGAGAGTTTCATTTAAAGGGTCGAATTTTCTTGTGTGTTTTTATTCTGATGAATAAATGTAAAATGTACAGTATTACAAGACAAACAGAACGGTTGCTTCTGCTTCAAGGTGTGTCATTCAATACACTGCTCTGTTATTCCTGTGTCTAGTGAACATAAAATATTCACTCTTCTGAGAAGTTCTAGTGTTACTTTGGGATGCGAAGGACATGTTTGGTGTGGAAGAAAAATCTCTTGAATAACAATGCAAGAGTTAAGGAAAAAGAGACGGAAGTGAGAGAAGGAGTCAGGGGAACAAATTGAAAACAAGCAAGTGGACAAACCAACCAACCAACCAATCAACCAGCCAACCATCCAACTGAAAGACTTCCAGCTGTTTGCTCTAACCAATATCTGAAGACGTGGAAGAACTATTGTAATGGAGTCTAAGGGGAGTAAAAATTGTACAGGAAATATTAGCCAACAGTGTAACAACAGTTTATTTAGCTTATGAGTAGGGGGTCAGTGCAGCCTAAAATAAAATCAGATAAAAGAAAATAGTACACACCAAGTTAAGAGTGAATTCAACAATGGAGTGCTACCATGCCATAAAGGAAAATAAAATTGAGACACTTCGAGGTAACTAGATGCATCTTGAGACCATACTCTTAAGTGAAATGAATCAGGCACATATGTTTAAATATTGCATTGTTTCTATGGTGTGAGAAACCAAAGGGGTAAATAAGGACCAAAATTTATAGAATAGATTGTGAAGTATGGAGAAATAGTTCAAATGGGAAGACGAAAAATGGAGGGGGGCAGGGGAAAGGAAGGAAGGTAAAAAAGAATAGAAGGAAAGAAATGGAAACAAAGCTTTTGTAAATAAGGAGGGGAAGAGGGGTTGAAGGGAGGGGAGGGGAATGGGAAAAAAAGAATTAAGATATATCATGTACAGGTACAAATTCCCTGTGATGAATGTTATCATTATGTATATCTAAAATGTACCAACAAAATGAATTTAAAAAGAGTGAATTCAAGCAGCTAGTTAAGCTTAGACATGTAAATGAAAACAGAAGAAAAAAGATAAATTGTTAAAAATAGAGCATGAGGACCTTTTCTGCCCAAAAGAAGGTTTTTATGAGTGTGCTAAGTTAGTTGACAATTCCTCTCTATCTCTGGCATGGACTTTGAGAAACATTAAAAATAATGGGGTTCCTTTAAACTCATTTTCTTTGAAATGAGCTTTCCCCCATGTACTTATTATTCATATAAAAGGAGAAAAAAGGCCAATTTGGACTTCCATTCAAAATCCTTTCCTGGTGACAGAAACTATTTCTCTTCTTCATACTTCCAGTAAATATTCTGTTAACTTCCTACTTTTGTCTGTGACGTCATTCTTTGATTTCATGATACCACAAGGTCAGTTTATACAAAATTAATTGTCCCAATAGCATTAAATGCTACAGACAAACCCAGGAAAATAGAAGTTGAGCAGCATTCACATTTGGTTTAACGTGTGAGACTTTAAGGAAAGCAGATTGGTAATGTGCGGTGGAGAAAGTGTAGTTTAGAAGGCAGTGATGAAGTGACCTTAATATTTCCCTCAACTAGGTTAAACTTTATTTATTTATTTTTTAAAGTTCAAAATTGATTTTATTTATTTATTTTTAACCAAGAACATGTACATGTACCTATAATGATCACATTCATCACATTTATTTTGTACCTGTACATGATGCATCTTGGTTCTCCCCCCTCTTCCCCGCCCCTCCCCCTGTTCCCTCCCTCCCTATTTACAGCAGGTTTATTCATAATTTTCCATATTTTCCCTTTCCCTTTTCTTTCCTTTTCCCCCTTCCTGCTTTTCCTCCTCTCTTTCTAGTGCTCCTCTCCTTTGTATATTATCTTCCTTGTATATAATATCTATTACACCTCTCTGTCCTTATTTACAGTTATGGTTTCTCATATCAGAGAAACAATTCGATAGGTTAAACTTTAGCTTTCTTTCTCTGTCCTCTTTTCTTAGAGCATTTACTGAGGCACTTTCAGTTGCAAGCCCTTTCTCTGCCCCTTTGAGATGTGAATTCCCTCCCAGTCTTTTGCCAGTTTTACCCCTCAGAGATGTCTTTTAAGAACTTGTTATTTCTGTTTGTTTCTTCTTCCTAAGAATCTTTTGGGTCTGTGTCTTATACTCTAAGTAACTACTTCGAAGATAATGATACAAAATGTGTTAGCTATTGTTATTCTCTTATCGTTATGAAATTCTATTTTATTTTTTCATAAAATAAAAAAAAACATGTATTACTATGGAAATAATAAAAAAAAAGATCTCGTGAATCATTACTTTGAAATGTAATCAAGCAGACCCTTATTTCCCAGTCTCTATAGGAGGTTAGGAGTCTAAATTTCATTACTGCCAGTTTAGCAAACACGATAGCCTTAGTCACGTGAACCGACCCCCCTCTCCCGTGTCTCCGAGTACTTCATCTCACTGGTTCACTTCAGTGCTTGCAATATCGCCACCCTTCCCTTCAGCAAAGTTCCCTCCCTCTCCTGTTGCAGCGCTCTTTGCTTTCATCGCTATAGTCTAAAGCAAAAGCTTTGCTTATTTAACTCCCTCTTGCGCACGTTTTCTTTGACAGAAATGACTGGTAAGGTTGAGATTTCTTTCAAGAAGCGCAGCACTGGAAGAGAAAAAGGAGAGCAGAATTAGAGAAGTACTTAATGTAGAGGATATGCCTTTCCCAGACGGAGCTGGCTCTCAGGCTCCACTGTCTCTCTTGGACGTCGGGCGTCGCTCCTTGCTGTTGGATCTCTTGACTTTTTCCTCTGGCTTGGTGTTAGGAGTCTAGTTATTGGCTAGTGGATGGTGGTCATTGATGGTGTTTTATCTCTCCCTCTTCCCATACCCAAATCGAATACTCTTAAAATATGTTTGTATTTCTTGTTTCTAACCCCAGCACAGTTCTTGTGTCCTGAACACAGTTGATGTGGCCTTCCCTCGAGCTCTTCCCTTCTCTCCGAGTTTCCCATATTCCACAGGTATAGTATCTAGAGTAATACTTCCAATGTTTAGCATTAAATACTATGTCACTGACATGAAAATATATATGTGACATTTTAAAAAGTGACTACTATATAGTTTCATCCACTCATTCACTCAGATCACATTTATTTTTTTAATTTTTATTTTTTTAAATTTTAATGGTACATTTTAGAAGTATATAGTGATAACATTCATCATAGGGGATTTGTACCTGTACAAATATATGTAATCATATCTTGTTGCTTCTTTTTTTCCTATTCCCCTCTCCTCACCCCCTCCTCCCTCCCTATTTACAAAAGCTTTGTTTCGATTTTTTCCTTCCATTTCTTATTTCTTTTGCCCCTCTGTTCCTTTCCCCCTCCCTTGTTCCCTTTCCCATTTGGACACTTTCTTCCCTTTCCCAATATAATACATTTCAGTCTCTATATACACTTCAGTTTCTCACACCACAGAAACTATGCAGTATTTAAATATGGGTGTCCGATTTATTTCACTTAAGAGTATGGTCTCAAAATGCATTCACTTACCTAGGAATATCTCAAGTTTATCATTCTTTATGGCAGAGTAGTACTCCATTGTATAAAAGACCCACTTTTTTTTTTAATCCATCCTGCTGTTGATGGGCATTTGGGCTGCTTCCAAGATTTAGCTATTACAAACTGTGCTGCTATAAATGTGGGTGTGCATGTATCGCTGCGATATGATGCTTTTAATTCTTTTGGGAAGATACCAAGAAGTGGAATAGCTGGGTCAAATGGCATCAGATCACATTTATTGTGCCACATATTCTTGGTCCCTGGAATACAGAAAATACAAAAATGACTAACACTATATAAAAATCTAATAACAATTACGTGCTACCATGCTAGGTGTTTTACTTACATTAATTTAGCCTTCAAAGCTCTAATAATAAAAGTTACATTTATTAAGTGCTTCTCAAGGTAGGATAAAAAATAACGATATAAAGGAAACAAGGACAATCGTAATGTTAAAATAAACTTTTTAAGAAAAACTGCACCTTTAGGATACAAAAGTTATTTAAGATTTTTTTTTTCTTTTTCAAGACAAATTCATAAGGGCCTTAGAGACAGTTGGGGCTCTGGGCTTGTGCCTTTCACTGTAAATCGTGCTCCCTCCTACCAAACTCCATGCTCAGGAAGCTACTATTAAGAGGACAACATATCTCAGTTTCAAACAAATGTAAATGGTTTGCATTTTAATGTATCCCAATAATGAGCAAAACTCGTAGATGCTAGAATAAATATCCTAAATAACTTATCTTAGGGGTACTTTCAAATTCCCATAAATAATCCAGTTCAAGGTTATAAGGCACCTCTCTCCCTCTTTAGGGCCCACACTGTTTGAGTGTGTACTGATAGATGAAAACATAAAAGTTGCACATATTAATGGCATATCATGTAATATTTGATGCATAAATACATTGCATGATATTTAAATCAGGTTAAACATATTTATCTCCTCAAACCTCTATCATTTTTTTATGACCAAAACAACACTGTCTTTCCCCCAGTGTGTATTCTGGTTGCCTTTAGCAAAAATTAGTTTTAATAGTTGTGTGGACCAATTTCAGGGCTGTTTGTTTCATTTATTTATATTTATGTTTTTATGCAAGTATCATACTGTTTTGGCTAATATAGCTTTGAAGTCTATTTTGAAATCAAGTGGGGTGATGTTTCGTTTTTTTGCTCAAGATTGTTTTGACAGTTCAGGGTCTTTTGTGGCTCCATACAAATTTTTATTTATGTTAATTTCATTTCTTTCATTGACACATACTATTTGTACATATCTATGAGGTACAATGTGTTTTGATTCATAAACATCTTGGATCACGTTCAACTCAGGGTAATTTTTAACATTTCTTTGTAGTGAGTACATTTAAAGTCCCCTCTTCTAACTTGGAGACATGCAATATATTATTTGTTGACTGTATTCACCTGACTGTACAATACATGCTAGAATTTATCCCTCCTATCTCACTGTAATATTGTACCCGTTGATCAAACTCTCCCCAAGCCCTTTCCTCCTACTCTTTCTAGTCTCTGGTAACTATTTTTCTACTTTCTACTCCTGAGAGATCGACTTTCCTGGATTATAAATATGAGGGAGTTCATGGAGTTTTTATTCTTCTGTGCTTGAATTATTTCACAAAATGTCCTCTAGCCCCATCCATGTTGTTGAGAATGACTGGGTTTCATGCTTTCTTAAATGACCATATAACATTTCACATGTATATATGTGCCACCTTGATACATATTGATTGTTCAGTGTTTTTAATTTAGGTTGATTCTGTATCCTGGCTTTTATGAATGATGCTGCAATACACATGGGGATACAGGTGTTTGTTCAACATACTATTTTATTTTCTTTGAAAGCACACCCAATAATAGGATTATTTGATTGTATGACAGTTCTACTTCTAGTTTTTTCCTTTTTTCCAAAATTCCTGTATTGTTTTCCACAGTGGCTTTACTAACTTACATTTCAACCAATGGTGTTTAAAAGTTCTCTTTTCTATGTAACCTTGCTTGCATTCATTATTTTTTGTCTTTTTGAAAATAGCTATCTTAACTAAGTGAGGTGGCGCCTCATTGTGATTCTGTTTTTTTAAAAAATTAAAAGTACTAATAATACCTAAAGAAAAGGAAATCAGCTTGTCAAAGAAATATCTTCATTCCCATGTTTATTACATCATTGTGGCCAAGATATGAAATCAAAACTAGTTTCCAACAACAGATGAACAGATAAAGAAAATGTGGTGTATATATAGAATGTTATACTATTTGGTCAAAAAATGAATGAAATCCTGTCATTTGTGGCAATATGGATGGACATGGAGAACACTGATAAATGAAATAACACAGACATAGACATATATGGTATATTGTCATTCATATGTCAAAGCTACAATAATTTATCTTGTAAAAATAAGAGAAGAATATTGGTACCTAAGACTTGAGAGGATAGCAGGGAGTAGAGATTTGGGAGAGATTGGTTAATGGGTTCAGGTCAGCAGACAAGAGAAATCAGTCCTGCACGACAGGATGACAATAGTCAACAATAACATATTGTGTACTTCAAAATAGCTAGAAGAAAGGATGTTTGAGGGGTTGGGTATGCCAAATACGCCGGTTTAATCATTATGCAATATGTATTTATTAAAATATCACATTGTACCTCATAAATCTTTACAATTATTGTGTCAACTAAAGTTGAATTAAGGGGCTGGGGATTTGGCTCAAGTGGTAGACTGCTTGTCTAGCAAGTGCAAGGCCCTGAGTTCGATACCCAACAGCCCCCCACCCCGGAAAACTGAATTAAAATATTGCAGGATACGAACTGTATTTTCTTGTTGAAATTTTTTTTGAATTGTTAAAGAATTTAAAATGTCTTAACCATATCTTTAAAGTATTTTTCATCATATCAATGATTTACTTGGTGCTGGGTTCAGTAGTGGTGTGGTAATTTTTCAGTAGTGAACAATTTCGATTCACTATATGGCAATCTAATTCATAAAATGATTTCTGAGAGACACTATGATAAGTCAGCTGGAGTTGTTTTTACATTTTGTCTTCATAGCATAAAACTTGACATAGTGAAAAACACTCTGCTCTCACATACTGCTCACATACACAAAAATGTAAGGATGAAAGATGTTTGTGGATATATACTGTTAAAAAATTATGGTATATAGTTGTTAGTTTTATACTTTAGAAACAAACCCTGAAGGGTAATGATAAATTGCTGTAAGGCAATTTTCCTTTTTGGCTCTATATTGTAATGTATTTCTAGTATAGAGTCACACATTTTCCTTCATTATATAGGGATCCTCACCTAGTGTCTGAAAGCTAAGGTTTCATAAAAGAAGTATGTTTACAGGAGGGACGGTTAATCAGCTGAGACCTCTTGAAAGAGCTCACTGTTATGCTAGATCTTGAAATGATTGATGAATATTATACAAGATGCTTTAAAAGATTTGGAAAATTATTGTGGAATTTAAAACATTCTTCAGGATATTAAGGAGGAACAATGGAGTGTCATATGTAGGAAATTAAGAAAAATGGGAGGGGGCAGCGGATAAAAATATGTCTTGAGTGTAGAACTGAGGTTTTAAAATGAGATTTAGAGGGTGCATTTATAGATCTTTCATGTGTATCAGATATAGCAAAAACAAGTGGAAGACTAATTCTATAATGTTGTGTGAGACAGATGAATAAGTAACAGATTGATTTAGTAAATTTCACATTCAGTTCCTCAGTTTTGCACAGCGATGAGAAAGAGATCATTTTTTTCCTTTGACTTAGCTTGGTTATTGTATTGGGGTGCAACCTGTAAAGACAGGTGCCGTGAGGAAAACATTCAATTAGCTGAGGAATATTTAATGGGAAGAAGTGGCTCTGGCTAGACTTTCAAGGATTAGTGGCTTCTAATAGGTATGAATAGAGGAAAGATAATACAGATGGAATGGCCAAGGCTGGCCAAGGTTGGGGGATGAGGGTCAGCTGAAGACTGAGAGATGTTTTAAGCCCCTTATAAAATCACTTCTTAAAATCTACGTGTAGATCTTGGCTGGATAAAGGGGAAGAACTAATTAAACATGTCAATAGCTTTCTCCTACTTGTTTCGTATGCAAGAATCATGATGTGATTGAAAGATAGAAAGGAGTGAATTGTCAAAGAGTTAGGTACACTGGCATCTTAATGTCTCAAGTCTATAAGCAATTGAGAATCTATGTAGTAACTTCACATACATTTTCTAATGTCAGCTTTTCAAAAACTGTGTGAGTCAGGGAAAATATTCTATCCAATAGAAGGCAAAGAAACATTTGTTCAAAATTACTTAACTGGTAAGTAGTGGAAAGGACTTGAACTCAGTTTCCTGATGTCTAGCTTAGTTTTATTACAGCACACATGCAAAACAATAGAGAAATAACATGGGAGCTGACTGATTAATACTATAAGGGGAGGAGGGGAGTGAAGGGAGGGGAGGGGAATGGGAAAAAAGAAGCAGCAAGATATATCATGTACAGGTACAAATTCCATATGATGAATGTTATCATTATGTATATCTAAAGTGTACCACTAAAATAAAATTAAAAAAGTAATGTAAGTGGAGAATAAACAACAAAACAACAACAAAATGAGTAAAGAACTTACCAGAAACCTCTAATTTCCTAGCAGGAGCTCTTTATTCTCCTCGATTTTAAGGCAACGGTATTTCTTCTGTTGTTTGAAGGGCTAGCTTTGAAAAAGCCAGCTAACCTATTAAACTGTGGTATCTTAATTTGAAATCAGTTGGTCTTGTCATGCCCCATTTAGTTGTTACTTGAATGGACAATGCTGAGCCCATCTGCTGTAACAAATAGAAATGAATGAACTCTTATTAAATGTGATCCATATTCTATCAAGTTCCTGTTTACTTATAATTTTATTACAGGGACAAAAGCAAGAGGAGAATCCTTTAAGGAGTTATTGTAGGATGTTGAGAAAAGTAGAAAAACAAATATAACATTACTATCTTCCACTTACAGTCCTTTTTATTTTTAAACCAACAATGAAAAATTTCAAGTGTTTTATTCATGAGTCCATCAATCTTCACAATGTTCTTCTAAGTCAGGTAGGTGGTAAGAATTGCTATTAAATGAAAAGGAAGTTTAATATGTTTATTTGTTGTGAGAAAAAGACACATAGAGACAGAGGAGTTGCAGTAAGAGCACTTTAGTTTGAAATATTACATATAATAACAGGGACTAAAGCATTATCCAAGGGAGAAAAATTAAATATAACTAATCTATTGGTTTTGGAACTATTTTCATAATAAATGAAAATAGAAAATAAATCATAATGAAAATTGAAACAGAAAACTCATGACACTTCAGCTAAATTTAATAAACATTTATGGGCACCTAATGACTTTAAATTTTAATCATTTTCTGTTTCCAGTCATATTATTAAGTGATGAGGATTAAAAATAATTTTAAAATGCTGAAGAGTTCTCTGAAAAATATAAGTGAACTTTACAATGAACTATACAATGAACTTTAATAATGATTCTGGCTGTTTGTGGTTTTAAGGAAGAAGCAATAAAAATCCTTAGTAGGACTTCAGCTGAAGGTTTGCACAAAGTATAAAAGGCTGACAAATACAGGAAAGACCCATCTTTAAGTACAAATTATGGGAAAGTATTAAAGGATCATGATTAACTATTCATCTGCATTACTGACAAAATCAAAGGAAAAGAAATCAGCATGAGAAATTTCTAATTGATAGTTGGAAGGATTTCCTAAAACTGATCATTGTCTAATATGTGCTCAACTAGACTAATAAGGCAGAGTGTAGAACATTTTAGACAAAAAAGGAGGTACAGACATAGAAAGGTGTGACTTATAATGTTCTCAGCCAGAGAGAGAGAGAGAGAGAGAGAGAGAGAGAGGGAGAGAGAGAGAAAGAAGAGAGGGAGAGGGGGAGGAGGGAGAGAGAGAAAGAAGAGAGGGAGG
>PVJO010015956.1:0-12954 GCA_004026905.1 Hystrix cristata | reverse complement strand
AGTATAAAAATGTTTTCATGTTAAAATTTGCTGTTCCTAGCAATCAAAAGTGTGTCCAAAATAATTAAGTGAAGGTGGAAAAATCAATTGCTCAGTGAGTACTGTGTATATATTGTGAGATGCCTTCAAATTTTAAAGTAGGCCAAGATGCCTTTTATCTATGTCTGTTAGAAGCTCAAAGCCATTCAAGGCGGGTAGTTTCTGCCTGTCTCGGAAAAGTGGTCTCCAGCTGATAGTGACTTGATCTTGCAGGAGTATATTTCTACCATGTTATATAGATTTTAAAAAAGAAGATGGTGGGTTAGGGACTAAATAACTTAAAAAAGGATAGGGAGTAGAGAAGCCATGATATTGACAGAAATCCTTTTAATTGCACTATAGAGAAGACTGTCTATCTGTTTCATTTTCTGCTGCTGTTACATAATACCGCAGACTGGCTAAATTATAAACTCTTGAAGCTTGTTTAACTCATGGTCCTGGATGCTGAGATGTCCAGATTAAGAGGCTGCATCTAGTGAGGGTCTTTGTGTTGCATCTTAACATGATGGAAAGCATCATGTGGCAAGGCAGCACGTAAGAAAGACGGGGAGGAAAGGGGACAGGCTAATCCCTTTTGTCATTAACCTGTCCCACAACACCTGTCTTTTCCTGAAATTGTGGCATTATTCATCAGAGCAGAGCCTCCATGACCTCAGTATCTTTAAGAGGTTCAAGGGGCTGGGGATTTAGCTCAGTGGTTAGAGCGCTTGCCTGGCAAGCACAAGGCCCCGAGTTTGATCCCCAGCACCAAAAAAAAAAAAAAAAAAGAAAAAAGAAAAAGAGGTTCAATTCCAGTAGCACCACGGGGGAAGTTCAATTTTAACATGAGTTTTGGAGAAGATATTAAAACTATGGTACCACCTACATTTAAAGTGGATATAGGAATAAATAAAATAGCAAATTAATAAAGTGACCAGGAGGAGATAACTGGAGAGTGTGAGAAGCATTACGAAAGGAGAAGAAAACTAAGTACAGAGCAGCAATCTGGTTGTGCATGACTGAGATTAAGGACTGAGACTCTGAAGGAGACAGAACCCAAAAGACTACATCCTTGGTACCATAGTTGCCAAAGGCAGTGTGTACACATTTGTAAACAACCAATGGATTAGTCTAAAAAATTAAATTGTTTTACTTTATTTAGACTTAATTTTAGCTAGCATATTTTTAAAAAGAAACTTATTTTCATTACCTTGACCTCCTTCCCACTCTTTCCCATTTCCCACTGAATTGCTCTATCTATCAATCATCTGTCTATCTATCCATCCACCTATCTATCCATCATCAAGCCATCTAGTTTTGCATATTTATTGTGATTCTTAACATCAGTTCCTTCAGGATGTCACAAATTAAATTTTGTTATAGTCTTTGTAATATTAACAGGTTCTCTTTAATTAGAATATGAGCCCCAAAATGAGACCAGCAGCTTTACAGCATGGTTTGAGCCTTGAACAAGTTATACATTTCTTAAAAGGTAGATATATTGATTAAGCATCTTTGATGATGGTCGTGGCCATGATCCATATGCTAGACTGTGAATTTTTGACTAGTTTATGTGATGAGTGTTATGCACTTTAACATTTGGCAAGTGTTACTGTAAAGATGTAGCAACATAAAAGTGATAAATTCTTCTGAGTTTTGATATGCACCTTATTGGAATATTGATGTGAGTGTTCAGGCCAGAAAAATGAAGCTAGATGGTGCTGGAGGAGGATTCCTGAAGATTGCTGTCAGTAGTGTAACAACAGTTTAAGGTGAATGCGTAACTATTTTCCATGTTCTTCTTACTGCTATAAAAATGTTGAATTCTTAACTTCTTTCAGCTATAATCCTTGCAAGAATGTCAATAGAAATTTAAGAATTATTTTCCTTTCCCGTATTCTTTTAGAGTCTCCAAGTCCAGGAAAATGTTTTTCCTGCATGGTTGTCTCATCACCCTGCCTAATTCTTTCCCTGCAAAATCTTTCTTCTTCACCCATGAGCTCTGCCTTTATTACTTTTTACATTATGCGAAAAAGGATTTTAGAAAAATCGCTTGCAAAAGTTTTATATATTTATGCTATGGTTTTGATAATGTGAAGAAAAATAAAATTGGTTACTGCTACCTCAACGAAATTATTGTTTTTTAAATACTTTAAAGGTGATTTCTGTGTGATTCCCGCCTCAGACAAGCTTGATTGCTTATTGATTTCTGAGTATAATGGAGCATTAATTTGGAGGGGAGAGAGAGCAAATATTTAAATTGGCCTGATACAAGATGGAGTTTTCTTCCACCTAAAGCTTTAAGACCCCTGAAATTAATCACATTTTAAAAGTTCAGGATCTGGCCAGGTGATGGACATCATTTTCACTTTAAGTCTATTAATTATAACTGGATGTGTTTGATAAGTCCTACATTCTTCTTTTGCAGTAGATTGAATGATGAGATTTTTCCTTTCTTTAATTCCTTTAAAGTGACAAGGATAAAGATTGACTAGTAAAGACTGCATTATTTTTATGCGGTACAATTTTATTTGCTTTATAACTATTCTAGATGAAAGTGAAACACTTTTCAAGCACCTAAGGAGTTTGTTGCAACACGAGACGTATGAGTATGGTACTTTAGCTTGCTAGTGTAATATTATAAGGTTATTACTTTGGAAGAAAAATTTCATCTTCTTACAGGTTCCCATGATGGCGTTTTCCACCAAAGAAAGAACATAAAACATTAGTTCAGCCTCTTGGTTTATAAACTGTGTGGTCTTGAGTATATTTTAGAGTTTTTAAAACACGAAAATGTGAATTGTAAAGAAATGTTATGAGTTGTGGTTGGTTCCAAAAATTAGTTAATTTGAGGGAAGTACATTGGCTCAATCCTGTGAGCTAATTATCTAAATCGTATTAAGGCGAGATGCATTTTCATTACAGATTTCTTTCTTGCTAGTTGGCTCAGGGTAGTTGCATACTAGTAGAGAGAAACAGAATTAAAATAATTACCTGAATACTTCAAGTGAGAAAGTGATTTGCCTTAAATATTAAGTTTAATGAGGCTAAAGAAAATTTGTTTTAGGTGACCCGGGAGTCATTCATCCCTATGCACTCACGATGGCCAATGAAATTTAATACCTGTACCAATAAATTTTGAAAAAAAAGAAAGGAAACTTCTCTACAGGAGATAGTTGACAAAAATTAAAGGGAGCTCAGCTTCTAGTTAGGGGCTGAGCTCCTTATGCACCGTAAATTCTTATTCAAGGCTCTGAGGCAGAGCCAAGAAGTTTAGCAAGTTCTCTCACATAGTTGGGATGAAGCTTGACAGGACTTTGGAGACTGCCGAAGGATTGTGTGTGACTGTTCCTTTTAACCAGAGTTTATTCCCATGTGTCTCCTATTATTTCTCCTGCCTCAGTTCATTAAAATTGGAGCGTTTGCATTGCTGCAACTTCCCAAAACTTTTACATAGGATGCAGGGCTTATTTTCCATTGGCTTTTAAATGTGAAAGTGTATTAAACTGGAGGTTTTAATAAAGACATCAATATGTCAAATACCAATGTTAATCAGGAAGCTTCAAGTGGATTTCTAGAAAATACGGAGGCTCTTTTCCCATGGATCATGTCCTGCTTTGTTTAAGTCAAGAGATGGAAGATTCAAGCAGATTATTCATCAAACTTGATTGGATACATGCTGGCAAAGGAGCTGAAGGGCACATGAGCTCACTGGACTCTGGAGGTGGGGGGCAAAGAGAAAGGACGTATTTTTATCCCAGACTTCAGTGGGTTGTGAGGTCGAGGGAGCTAGAGCAGGGTCTTCCTACTGGCGTCCAGTAGGTTGACCCCCTAAAAGTGATCGCCAGACTAATAGAGGCTGGGGGAGAATGTGAATTTTCCTGGGTCAAGGCACACTTGGACCGCTCTTTAGAATCTGAAATTCACCCCATCAAAGAGAGCCAGCTGTAAATATCTGCTGGATCAAGAATGTGTTGAATTCACGAGGGCCGTACGCTCAAGTGTCAAGGCAGTTGTGGATTCTGACTTCCTTTTTTTGTAGTTGTTGTTATCAAAGGTAGAAGAATAAACTAGCCACAAAGGCAGCATTTAGAGGGCATTGGAGGTGAAAGCATAATGGTGTGTTCAGAAAATGTGCATGTGGTAGCTTCACAGGTAGGACTCAGAATATAAGCGAGTCAGATGTTAATTATTATTGGTTCAATTAATTTAATATTAGTAAAGAAAACAATGTTTAGCAAAATTGGGAATCTAGAGTTTTAATTTTTCACCCAAAATTTTTCTTTACTTTGTGTATTAAATCAGTGTATTCTAAACAAAATACGATGTGTCATTTTCTGTGAGACGAGATAATCACAAATCACTAGGATATTGTCCCATGATACATTCTTACCTAATTATGCATAATCAAGTTCCCTTTTATTTTAGTGTCTCAGAGTTCAGCCTCTAGTTTGTAGACAGTCATCTGAAGGTTTTGTTTTGTTTCGTTTTGTTTGTCACCAAGGCTTTGCAGTGATGGCCTCAAGGAGGCCAGTAGATCCGAAAGCCGAGTCCCTCTCCGTGTGATGTGTTGAATTCTGGGTGGGTTGCCTAATTTGGGAGCTGTACTCTCTGCAGCTGGCATTTTACATCTTAGTGGCCATCCTTGTGCCTGCTGCAGGCTTTGTTTTTGTTTTATTTTGTGCCAATTATTTCAGGCAAAGAAAACAATGCAAAATATGTATAATCTTAAAAATCTTCTATTTAGGGATCTGAGTTACTAAGGATGTTTGCAGTTATTCCACTTGGCTCTGTATTAATCTGTAGTTTCTTCTGTAAAGTTCTCTTTCATTATTGTCACCCTTCTTTGATTTCCCTGGATGTGTGATCCTCAAAGATTTTCTTACTGTATAAGAATTCCCCAAAATTAACTTCTTGGTTTTTTTTTTTTTTTTTTTTTTTTTTTTTTTTTTTTTTGATAGACACAGAAGGTGCCTCACTCAGATCCTCCTTACTTGCCAGTAACTCTGATTCTACAGGTGCTGTTGGCATTTGGTGCCAATGCCTCCAGGTGACCCCTGCTGCCTGCACAAGGAGCCATCTTATCTGGACGTCTTGTCCCATTCCCTTCCCAACACAACCTGCAGTTAGCAGTTCTGTGATGGAGAGGTTCTGTACATGGCTGGCCTCCTTGGCCCAATGTGGGGTCATCTCTATAGCACATCACTGATTCAGAAGTCCCCATGGGTTAAGCTGAACCTAGACTCCACCTGAAGCTGCATCCCTCCTAGCTTTTCTTCTGCCTTGCCTTGCTTTCTTTACCTGCTTCTCCTGAGAGAGCACCTTCAATAAGTAACTTGAAACAATTCCCATCCCTAACTCTGCTTCAAAGGTTCCCAACGTATTTGTTCTCTCCTTATATATCAGGTCTAGGTAACCACATGGATTCAATGAAAGTTAATATACTGACTTTCAAACTAATATTCTGTAGCTCAGAACTCTTGTTTGAACTCCAGACTGAGAAGTACGGTGGACTATATTTTAAAGGTTTTATCAAATTTAGAACTGCCTCCTATCTCTGGAAAAGATTTCATTTTGATTCTTTTTAATTCCGTTGAATTATGAATTTCGAGATCATAGAAGTCCAAGGCCAGGAAAGCATCATATGCCCTTTGTCACCTATCAAATGCAATAGCTGTGTGACTACAACATTTCTATTAGCATATGAAAATTGCAGACATCATCATAAATGACTATAAAAGACAGATTTGTGTGTAGCTCCTGTCATGGTAGCTTTCACTCCAAGAAGCGTTCCCCTCTCAAGAAAGGCTATCAATGTTCAAGAAAATAAAGCTGATGTTGTTTGACTGCTCTCAAATTCATTAAAAACCAGATCATGCAAAACTGTATACTTTGATCATTTTTAACCACATGTTAGAGATGGTAGTTACAGCATTGGTGTGATACAACATTGTGAAATTAATCTCCATGCCTGAATCTTGTGAGTTCCTCAGGTAGAAAGAAGTGAGCCGTTGGAACTTAATTCTTATGTCTGCATCTCTATTTATCACATTGCGTTTCACTTCTTTGTTTCTTTGTTTGCATGGCATCTGCTTTTTAGGGACTTGTATCACATTTTTTCATCATTTCTCGGTGAATCGTATTTACCCAATACATGTTGTTGTTCTTTTGAAAGATGGAAAAATAAAGACAACGAAGCAAGTAAAAACAGAGAAGGGCCTTTGGCTGTCAGTTAATTTCTTGCCTTTATATTTTTAGTAATAAAGAGTGAAGTTCCTGGACAATTTATTCTTTAAAGTGAGTACAGTGTTAAGCTCTCTCAGTAGAGGACACTGGAGAAGGAGGCTCCCTTGGAGACTCTCATGAAGACTGGGGTTTTGTGGTGCGGTGTGAGGACTGGTGGCTCCTGCCCCAGCTATGGGCCCAAACGGGGTTCTGCCATGACCTTGCAGCCTCAGCCTGGACATATAACCTTTACATGGTGTGCTTGGCATGAGAACTGCGCCATGTTATCCAAAGGCTTTCTGCTCCTACCAGAACCCACACCTCACTGTGCATCCCACCACCAACGCTGATGACCTGCTCCGCTGCCTGCGCTCTGAATGATGCTGATACCTCGCATCCTTCTGATGAGCACCTGCAGACCACCTCGAGCCTGATCAAACCAGTGAAGTTCTCTGACATCTAAGGAGCAAACCAGATCTTCTAATGAGATCTGAACTTTTCTATGTTCAGTCTTCCTTGGTTGCCCTTCCTCAGCCTTAGAAATCCACACAGAGTTTCCTTATATTCTACTTCCTTATATGTCGTTTGTCATAGTTAATAATTCTTTATATTAAGTCTCCTCCATTTAACTTACTGTGTGATCTTAATCTCCCAATTGCACTCAGTGCTACAGTTTCTGCACTAGAAAATATCTTTGGAAGTTAGAATGTGTGACATATGCAACACTGGACATTTTAAATTGTGAAGCAAAATATATTTAAGCCTAAAGATAAATTATCCTCTTGTTTTTATGCTCATCAAATTTTGTGTTTATTTTAACTCTCACCAAGTATTGCAGAGTTGATATGATGTTTTGTTTTGTATTTGCCTAAGATATGAAATTTCAATTTAGAGCTATGAACCTGACAGATAGTGTTTAAAAGTAAACGGGTATATGGGATCCATTAGCATAAAACTGAAGACATTTCATTCCTTCTTTTCGTGAAAGTATTTTCAGATGTTAGGAATGTATGTTAGAAAGGAGGAGACTATTAAAATCACAGTCAAGCCAATCTTGAACATGAATGAGTGAGAATACAAAAAAAGTTGAAGACATTAACGAGCACTACTGAGTAGACTCTGAAACCCTTGGGTTTGACAATTCTAGTTTTCTCCTTTCTTTTCTTTTCCCCTTCCTTCTTTTCCCCTTTCTCCCTGTCTAGTTTTGTCAGCTGGAAGTGATGTTGTTAAGTAGTAGATTTGTCCCTCTCATTTCCAAGTGTATTAGTAAGCACTGCGCATGACAGAAAATCAATTCTAGCTGGCTTAAAAATATAAGGGGTATTTATTAGCTCATGTACCTTGAAAATCTAGGGGATAACGCCATTTCAAGACTGGGTTGGTCAGGGTCAATTGAGGCTATTAAGACTTCACTCTCCTCTTTACTTCCTCTTTCTGTCCTGTGGGTTTCATTTTTAGTCTCGTGGGGGCTCACTGCACAAAGTTTTAAGTCTACATTTTTGTAGGTTAAAATCTAGTAGAAGTGAAGTTATCCCTTTCTGGGTATTATCAGTTCCTGGCATTTACTCAAATTGGAATAATTTGACTCACATGCCTAACCTTGAGCCAAAGGATGAACGGGGCATGGATTTCATGCCCCTTTTTGAGTTTGGATCACCACCAAAACCACATATATGGAGACTTGGGGGTGATTCTCTAAAGAAATTCAGGGCATAGTAGACTGTCATGGCCACATAAATGCTTGGCGGGGAAAATAACAAACGTGCATTGAACTGAGCACATTTTGAGTGAGTCTGCCTGGTTCTCAGTGGCCTTAGGACAGTCATTACAATGTGAGGAGTTTTTCTGCCTTAGATCCTTGTATTCAGCCTTCCTGGTCTAAGCACCGTGAGTCCGCAGAGGCAGTGTGGCCCGAATCATGCTAATAATGTTGTCTCTAAAATTGACTATCTTTTTATTTGGTAACAGATCACCTCCAGGTTTTTCAGACTTTGAATAAAGACGTCTAATGTGGGCATCAGTCTTTCTGTATTCATCTTACCTGTAAAATCGTCCTGTGTGCTTTTAAAACTTGTCTTAGATAACTGCTTTATTGATCCATCAGTATGTCTACTCACAGTGTCTCAACTTGGCTAGTTTGAGCGGGCAGTGGAGGTTGGGCACATCTTTTCTCCCAACTCCATTTTACTCATCAGTAATAAAAGTAACTCTTATTGAGTATTTGCTAAATAATAAGCATTTTAAAAACATTATATATATTATATATCAACTTATTTTATCCTCACAACAAAGATATGAGGTAGATCTGTTACTACTCTTACAAGTATGGAAACTGAGACAGAAAGAGGATAGCTAATTTTTCCAGGGTCACAAAACTAGATGATATGAGCCAGGAGGTAGTTTGATTTTAGGACCTGCTTTCATGACAGTTACACAATGGTGATAGTTATATACACAGCATTTATGTACTGTGGTAGCTACCAATACTTTTGTCTTTGTCCATTTCTCATAACTTGGTGCCCAGTTATTTCCTGATTATTCTGTTAAAGTATTTACTTTATTCAGGTTCGTTGTAGTGGCACAGTGTTTTCTTGCGTGGCATTTTGCATACATGGTGAAATTTCTCATGTGTCTTTGAAGTACAGAGACAAACTTGGGTAGAGTGAGATCTTGCTTAGCATACTGTTTTCCAAAGCGCTGAATTAAAAAGCTAACACTCATGCAGAAATATATCTATTTTGCACTTTTCCCTTGCACTGACATTGCCATAGCTTCGGTTCATCTGTTAGCATTTAAGGGAAGTAGAATAACACAGCAGGTCAGTGCCTGGCTTGGGAGTCAGGCGACGGTGGGTTCAAATTCTGACTAACCAGTTAAAATATGGGTGAACTTGGGTCTCTTCCCCTTCTCTGTGCTTCACTTTTCTTATATGTAAAGTGCTGAGGAAATAGAATCTTTGAAACAGGAAACTTGAATCAGCTTTGGTCAAAAAGAAAAGAAGCCACATTTCACGAACAGTTATAGTTAGGTTTAGGAGAAGAGAATTTTGAAATACAAAGAACGTGTTGGTTTGATAACAGCATTTATATACTGTGATTACAGGTATACAGTCGAAACAGATTTCTCTCATAAGAGCACACAGATGGAGAAAAGGGCCTACTTGAGTTTGGAGCTGTACAGACTCTGTCTCCTGATTTAACGCTGTGGAGGAATATAGAAGTTTCCTTACAAGTTCTTCTTATGGCTTTAAAAATTTTCTGCTTAATTTTTCTGGAACTTAACCATCAGAGGCAAGCCTTGGAAGCCTTATATTTTTCTTTTAAGGCACAGAATAGATTTGGTGCCGGAAATGAGCGTTGCTTCCACCCCTCAGCCTTGTGTTTCTCTGTGTAAGTAGCATGGCTCCAGTCTGGGTTTCCTGAGTGCCTTCAAGCAAACAACAGCAACAAAAATACTTCCAGTGGATTCAAATCCAAATAGGATATGGCAGTAGGAATAAGTGATAGTATGCATTAAAAGGGTTTGATGAGCTAAGCAAACTTAGCACACACAGAGACAATTTTGTAAGTAGCAGTTGCTCTTAGCTTGGTGCACACAGTGAGGACACCTTCCACCCTCTCCTGTGACTGGGAACCCAGCTTCTCCCTCTTCTGCGCAAGTGCCAGAAACACAGACTGTGCGAAGGAGTTGTCGAAACGTTTTACCTTTTTACATCTCTGCCAATTTTGATGTTCACTGTTAAGGTCGTACCAAAGATCTGAAAAGGCACCTTTGTTATTCCTCAATTCCTACTTCTGTGCAATGTGGTTTGTGCCCTGTCTAAGGTCTAGCAGGACTCCCTGGGAGCTCCTGAATCTTGTGAACCCAAAAGACTGATTTCAGTTTTCAGAAACCAGTGCACAGAGCCTGCTCTAGGAAACCAGCGCTGCCTGCTCATGATTATCGCTCGCTTCTCAGTGGGTAAGACACTGAAGACACAGATGCCACCGTTTTATCCTCACCTCTGTCACCCATGTCTAGAGCAGTGCCTAAAATCGAGGTGTTCATTAAACGGCTCCGTAATCGTGTGTAGTTCTTGAATTCCTGAAAGATCCATAGTACAAAACAAAGATCTCTATACAAAAGAAGATTACACAGAAGCAAACACAGATGCAGTTTTCTGATCTTTTAAAAAAGAAGCTATTTTTTTCACCGGGGGTGCTTGACAAAGATTTCTCTTTTACCTGTGTGTTTGGTTCTCAGCTCTTAATGGAGAATCCACCCGTTCTTCATATAACCTTGAACTTCTACTTAATTTTTCTGTGCTGGTTCCTCCTACAAAAGCACTTCCATTTCTGAAAACAAAGTGATGCAACTTAAGCCCTCCTATTGTGTATGAAACAGGATTTTGTGATGTGACCATTGTTGGCAGCAGGGAGTCAGCCATCATTGGGAAATTGAAGTCCAGACTTGCTGTGTACTTGGGAAGATGACTTACTGCTATTACTTTTTGTGTGGATGCTTCCTTGAGTGAAATAAGAGAGTTATAAGATAGGAGAGACGGACAGTGCAAATCATTTAGATCAAATTCAAAATCAGGATAGAAATGTCCTTTTTAAAAAATTAATTTTCTGTACATTTGGACTCAGTTCTAGTCTTCACTTTGTCTCACTGTTCTTAAATTTGGGTGGGATCAAGCTTTGCTTACTCTCCGCTGATTTCATTTCCTTCTCCTACCACCTTTGCTAATTCTTCAAAATTTACCATGGGGCTTCTTAATAACTTACATATCTATAATTTAGTACAATATAAAGAGAATGTTTTTGGTTACTTTATATACATATTTTCCTTGGTCTTAAGCATTTATAAAAGTTGGGCTTTAAAATGAAATTTGTAAGTTAAATATTTTATTAGCATTTGGGAAATACTTGATTGTATTGGACAACCCAATGTTAGGATGTTTAAATTATTTAAATAACTCCCTTGATATAGGTCTCCAATTAGTCTCTATTGTCCTATTCTGGGTTCCTTCCTTCATTATAATATCTACCTGGATCCTGTTAGGAGTTTTGGATCACTACAATGGAGAGCTTTGAGCTAGGTGGTAGGTTTATTTTTATGAAGAGTCGCACCAATTACTTCTGCCTTGCAGTTTAGCTTCCTTGAAAAAACACAAAATGCAACCATGATAGATGCTGTCAAGTAACAATTAGCATGGGGAAAAGATAAGAAGAGCCGGGGATTTTTATTAGAGCTGCTTTCCATAATAGTACACAAGAGGGTATGTACAAAAATATAAAACTTTTCTGGGGTTGAGTGTATTTAGTAACTAGATGGATTTCTGTAAAGTGGCATCATCTCTTTTATTCTACAGTTTACATTCCCCAAGTAAATATATTTGTGTGGAGTTAGATACATTTTAACAAAAATATATACTCACAAAACCACCACCCCATTCAAGGTACAGAACATTTCCATCACTCCCAAAAGTTCCCTTGGAGTGCCTTTGCTTTGATCTCATTGTCTCCCCAAATTTAGGCAATCATTAATCAACTTTCTGTCCTACACATTAGCCTGCATTTCTAGAATTTCATCTGAGGTATGCAATATTTTCTGTCTGGCTTTCTGTCTGAAAAGTATGTGATCCTTTCTGTCTGGTTTTCTCAGCATATTTTGTGATTCTTCCATATTTTTGTATTTTCCAGGAATTTGCACATTTTTATTTTTTATTTATTGAGTGATATTCCTATATATGATATACTGCATGCTGCATAGCTACTCACATGCTAATGGTTATATGAGTTGTTTATAGTGTTAGGCTTTTAGGCATAAAGCTGCTGTAAACATAAGAGTCCAAGTGATTTTGTAGATATTTTTGATTTGTCCTGAGTAAATATTTAGAACGAAATTGCTCTGTTATATGGCTACTATATACTTAACATTATGAGAAATTATTTTCCACAGTGATTGTACTATTTTGCACTTAAATCAGTGATGTATTAGGATTCCATCAATTTGTATTTTTAGACTTTTAAAATAAGTGTAAAGTGCTATCTCAGTGTGGTTGTAATATCTTCACTCCTAAATATCTTTTCATATGCTTAGTAGATAGTTGCAGTTCTTTTTTTATAAAGTAAATGTTCAAATATTTTGGTTATTTTTAAATTGTATTTTAATATGTAGCATATATTTGATTGGTCTTGCTTTTTATACAGTTTGACAATATGCTTTTTAAGTGAGCTGTTTGTACCGTTTATATTGATGGAATGATCAAAATGGTTGGGATAAAGTCTGTCACTTGCTATTTGCTTTAGGTTAGTGCAGTATTTAGCTTTTTCTCTCCTCTTACGCTGTCTCTTGGATTGAATATATTTCTACTTTTTCATTTCATAGCATCCACTGGTCTACTAACTTTACCTGTTTGTTGTAATTTTTTAGCAGTTGCTCTAGGGTTTAAAATACACATCTCTAGCTTATCATAATATAAGATAAATTTTCCAAATAATATGTCAGCACTTCAAAATGTAATAACAGTATACTTCCATGTCCCACCTCCTGCCTGTCCTTTGTGCTATTGTTCTCAAATATTTTACTTCTACACAATTTATAAGCATAATTCATTGAATTTTCTAAATGTTTGGTTATCATTTAAATAAATACTAAAATCTTTTAGACACCATATTTATTGTTCTCGGTATTTTTCATTCCTTATATAAATCTGAATTTTTATCT
>PVJO010015955.1:0-43497 GCA_004026905.1 Hystrix cristata | reverse complement strand
GACAGGCTGGCCCCTGGTGCTGGGATGGATGCCACCTCTGAGCACTCAGGCACTGGGCTCTGCTAGGACCAAGCCACACGAGGCACCCAGAAAGGCTCTGTGCAGAGGAGTAGGTCACCGTCCCCACGGTCATGGCCACGTCGCACTGCTTTGGTCAGTGAGTTGAAAAGGCAGCGCGGGGTCCGAGAAAGCACCTACCTAATACAGCCCTACTCAGCCCTTCAGGTCACAGTCCTGAGCTGAGGCTTCGCAAGCACGAGGCTGAGGGTGGACCTGGGCAGCTCGGGGCGGAGAACCCTGCCTGGCACAGGCACGGAGCAAGGGAAGGCGGGAAGGGGAAGAGAAGAAGCAGGGTAGGGAGGAGGAAGCACAGGGGTGCAAGAGGGGACAGAAAGTTAAAAAGAGCAGGAAAGACAGAAGACAGCAGCAGGAGGTATCGGCGGGTCCTGGAAGGAAGGAACAAGCAGCCAGTTGTGTGAGTGTGGGACAGGAGGTTGGTGAGGTTCACAGCAGAGACAGGGGCAGGAGTCGGCCAGAGATGGACCCCCTGCAGGGTCTGCAGGAGAAGAACACAGAGCATGCTGGCTGCCATGGTCCCCTTGCTTCATTCCCCAAACAGTGTCAGGACCCATTTACCAGCCATGGGGGTGGCATGTAAATTGCTGGAGGACAGAAGTCCGCTGAGGATGACCCTGGGAATGAGGAAACTGGGATCCGGGTCTTTCGGAGGTCAGAGTCTCCCGAACATGGCGACAGTTGGGACTTCGGGACACCAAGAGCAGACGAGGACATTCGTGACCGCCCATGGTGCATGAAGGTGGCTGTGGATGAGGGGCCACTGTGCCTGCTTGATGCCACCCCTATGCCTGTGTCAGATAGAACAAGGCCAGGAGTCAGTGGTCACAGCACACTACAGCAGTGACAGAGGCAAAGGACCTCCACAGCCCGGCTTTAACACTACCATCGCCCCACGTGGGAGAATGGTTTCCTCTTTGCAGACCTGGCCACAGAACACCCCGTTGCCTTGGGTCCCACTCTGCACCTGAGGGACCTAACTGGGAGGATGCCTCACCTTCCACATGTATTTCCTACAGTACTGCACGTGTCCCACACATGGTAGGGCCTCAACCCATCTCTGCTTAAGTGAATTCAGGAAAGAAAAATCTTAACTTTCTCCCTCAACCTAGTTTTCCAGCACATTATTTCAATATTTCATTGCAAAAATAGCCTACAAATCTGAGACGAAGTTGTATGGTTGAGAATGACTTTCAAAACTTTAAGAGGTAATTCATAGAAGGAGGAGGAGGAGCCGAGACTCACTGCTCCTGCCATCAGAGGCGACAGGCAGATTCTGGGTGTTCCCAGGCCTGGCTTTGACGCCCCAGGGATCTGTCAAGGCAGCGGGCACCAGGTCAGTGTACAAAAGGTGCCTTTCCTCTGCCCTGAGCATGCACCTCTCTAAGGAAGGCTGGATGCAAGGAAGAAGGAGCCAAGTGTGCTGGAAGCAGATGTTCCTATCTCCAAGGAGGAAACTGGGAAGGGAGGTGCCCTGTTCACATGCCTGTGGACCAGCCCTGTCCAGTTCAGCTCTCCCCTCCTCTGTCCTGCTGATCTGGCCCAGGCCAGAGCACATGCTGCCCTCCCATCCAGTCCCATCCAGCCCGGTTCAGCTCTGTGAGGCCCCGTCCAGTCCAGTCCTGCCCTGTCCAGCCTGAGCAGGGTTCTGACCTTCCCTGTTCTCCTGTGTGTCTGGAAAATTGAAGGGAGTACCCAATGATCTCCAGGTCCCCGACAAATCAGCGGCGTTCTGCCTCCCAGGGAGACACTGCTCAGAGGTGACTGCCTTGCGGGTGCCCAGAGAAGCTGCATGAAGATGAATGTCCACTGGCCCGAATGACCACGGAACAGGCCAGAGATGGAGCTCAAAGACTCCGTCTGGCTGGTGCCCCCCTAGGTAGCAGCCCAGGCCCCAGGGAGTTATGCCTCTGTCATTGCAGTGGCCTCAAGGAGAGCCGTTCTGCTGCAAAGCCACTCTCCTTTGGTTCTTCCTGCCTTTTATTGTCTTTTTAAAATGCCAAGACATGGGAAGGAGCTATGCACAGAACTCAAGCTTTAATTGGAGTGAGACTAATTATTCTACTTACACGGTGAAGATAATGTACTATGTGCACTGCCCTTTCTCAAATCAAGAGATTTATAGATCATTTTAATGGCATTTTAATCATTTCATTCTGTTGTTGAAGTCAGCATATTAATTTGCCAAGACTCAGTGCCAGCATTACAGTCTCCACAAACCTGGAGAGAAGCACGAAGCGGCCACATCCGCCATTCATCGGGTTGCCCTGGGCAGCGGGGACACAGCTGGAGGCCACATGGAGACACCCAGAATTTACCGGGGCACCAAACAAGCAGCTCCACGAAGACACTTGTTTTTATATGTTGTTAGCTGCCTGCAAAATGAAGGCAGAGACCGACCCAAGTCGGGCTCTCATCTGATTGAGCTCACCATCTGGCACCCAGGAGAGACCTCTGTGTGTGTCTGCTGCCTGTTTGGATTCTGTGAGGGGGTGAGCTGAGCGCTGAGAAGTTCACAACGCAGCGGGGACCTAGAGTGGCTTGGGGAGGCTCCCAGCTCCTCCTCCTTCATAGCCAGCACCACGGACAGGGCTGCGCCTAGACAGACAACGGCAGAGGAAGACCCGGAGAGGAGACAGGTCGCTAGCTGGAAGCCGGAAGCGCTCTCAGGAGGCCTCCTCCCACGGACCCCTTCCTAGTCCGGGAAGTGGGGTTCTTTCAGATGGAGAAATGACTTCAAGTGGAAACACCAAGTACAGCTCGGTGTACATGAAAAGAGGGATGGGGGTGAAGCAGAGAAGGAGTGTCCCAGACCGTACCTCCCTTCTTGCCCCGGGGGAGGATGAGAAGCCCGTGGGAGCCCCTCTTAAACACCGAGAGGAGAAATTGCTGCTTTCCAAGTTTCTAGCCAGTAACTTGTACCATGCCACGTGGCAACCATAGGTCAGTTCCCAAGTACACTTAGGAAAATAACATCCTTAATCCACCCAGAGCTAGAAAATAGCCCAATCTTTGCTTGTGCCTTGAATTTGATGAACACCATTTAGTACTCACACTTCCAACAGTTTAGTAGAGTATACAATGTTTTTTTTACGAGAACGTATGTTTGCGTAAACAGACATAAATAAAGTTCTAAAGAAAGGGAGTTAACTAAACATTTATTAGGATAAAAATACTTAATGAGGGAAATAAATACCCACAAACTCTCCTTGAGCCTGTAGCCCAAGCAGGGTTAACTCAGGCAAGCTCATCTGTCTGTCTTACAGCACGGGTGGATGAGTGGAATAAGGAAAGGCTAAGTGCAAAGTGATCAAATGTACATTGTTTCCACTGGGAGAAATTAATTGTACAGAGCGTGCTACAAGAAACTAATTACTTGCAGCTTTGGTGACTTTTTCCTCTTAATATGTCAAGATATATAGCCCTTGATGGATTTTTACCAAAAGAAAATTGATTCTTTCATAATAACAACGACAAGGAAATCAGTTGCTATTCAAGTCCCCTGGGTAGCTTCGCCTAACCCCCTGTAGCTGCCACGCCTCACGGTCATGGGCGGAATTCCCTCTGCTCCCACACACAGAAAGCAGCACCCCTTCACACGGTTGCCTTGCATTTGCGCTACTAGAAGTTGCGTCTTCCACTCTTCATCAGCCCTGTGTGTTTAAAAGATCCAGGACCCTGTGCCAGGGGGCAGCAGACTGGCTGGTTTGTTTGTTTGTTTGTTTGTTTTTTACCTGTTAAAACTTATTTAATGGAAAGCCCAGTATCAAAATGTAACAATAAACAAAAATACACATGTATAAATATGTATATATAATTAGACCAGACCTTGTTCAAAATGGAGCAGAATCGTCAGAATAACATCTCGGTGGTCAATCCAAAGCAGTATTCAAGCCCCAGGGGTCCATGGTGCCATGCAGGTAGCACTGCTGAAGTGCTTCAAGGGGGTCATAGATCCAGGCAGGAGAGAGCCGGGGTGTTGCCAGCACCCTTCTCTGGGGACCCAGAACGGGAGAGCAGCAACCCCAGAGCGGGAGAGGGCTGTGTGTGAGGACCTGACCCATTCTCACCACCTGTGGCCACTACTGTCTTGGGACAGCTCACCTGCCAGGGCTCTGAATTATTTAAATTTATGGTGTTTGTGAGTTTACTTGCCACGTTGCCCAGGCTAGAAGCTCCTGGGATTCTGCCTTACAACTTTCTTATCCACAGGTCAAGTGCCAGCTACCCAGGGGTTGGGGATGCCATCCAGATGGGCTCATCTGCACAAATGCAGAGGTGTTCAAAAGGAGTTTGCACAGCCCACAAAGTCCCCAAGTCATCAGGAGGCAGCACATTATCATCATCACACTGGGAGGCACATCGCTATTGTCATCACCACCCATCAAGGGCCCCTCCCTCTCTGTGTCACTGGCATGCCTCAACACTGAGCACTCTGGGGACGCCACGACAGAACCCTTAACATGAACCGTCAAGCCTTCCGGGAACCTCAGCCCTGCTGCAGGTCTGGGTGAACTTGATTCTGCCCACAAGTTCCTGTTTTTCTGTGCAAATGACCTCCCAGGATTGAGCACCAGATTTTCTGACTCAGCCTTAAAAAATGACCTACAAGACCAAAGACTGAGTTAAGCAGTATTCACAAAACAGCTCCAAGGAGGCCACACCAACAACGTATCCAGCTTGCTGTAGAAAATGTCACCTTTTCCTCTTATTTCATGTTTCTGCCACTGAAAATTTATTCAGTGAGTATGTTGGACACTTGAATATGCTTCAAGAGAATCACAGTTTAGTGGTTTCATTGGTCTTTTAATTTAATTAAACATATCATAAAATTGCAAAGATGGAAACAACCTTCCCTTTTGATGCCTTTTCCAAGACGTCAAAGCAATTAGCACAGTCAGAATCTCTTACGAATTTCCTTGAGACTTGCTCAGGTTTTTAATTGTCTTTGGGTGCTTCTGAGCTCAAAGATAAATTTATTTCCATCTTTAATCATTGAGGAGGATCTCACCATGACATTCAATTCTGGATGCTAATTTTTTGTATTAGTTTCTCATCTTTATTTTCTCTTTGAATTAACCTCTCTATAGTTTGTACTATTTATGGCTCACATTTTTGTAAATTGCATCCAAAAAGTTTTAAAATGAGGGAAGAAATGGATTAACTTTCCAGTTTTACAATAGATGACATAGATGATAGATAGATAGGTAGATAGATAGATAGATAGATAGATAGATAGATAGATAGATAGATATCTACATGCAGTGGAATAACTGAAGACGTTACAAATCCTCTAAGCCTGAGTGAAAGGATACAAACAATTTCCCACCTTGGTTACCTGGTTGGAGGGTTGAGGACAAGAGTACTCAACATAAAATCGGAATAAAAGTGATTAGGAAATTATTTCTTTTTACATCTCTAACATTTGTTTTGTAATAAGTACTTATCAAAATGTATATATTCTGTAAAATATAATTTGCATAAATGAAATAAATATGAATAAATATGAAGCAAATATAAGGCTGACAACTATGTCCCTAAGGTTTACACATGAAATGTCATTAAACGAAAAGTCATTGAACACATTAAGACGTGTCAGTTTACAGAGGATCAGATCCTGGTTTGCTTTGTGCAGAATTAAGAAGCTATGAACAGAACCCAGACTGCACGGGAAACAATACAGAGGATCAGTGCTTGGGATCACATTCTGTTGAAGAGCTTTTGCACAGCAAAAGAAATCACCAACAGAGTGAGGCAAAACCCCACAGAATGGGAAAAAGGTTTTGCCAGCTGTTCCTCAGACAAAGGTCTAACATCTAGAATATATAAAGACCTCAAAAAAAATCAGACCCCTCCCAAATTTAAAAACCCAATCCAAAAATGGGCAACTGAAATGAATAAAGATGTCTCAGATGAAGAAATAAAAGTGGCAAATAAACATATGAAAAAGTGTTCAACATCACTAGTCATTCGAGAGATCCAAATCAAAACAACATTAAGATTCCATCTCACTCCAGAAAGAACCACGTTTATGAAAAAATCAACCAGTAACAAATGCTGGCGGGGCTGTGGGGAAAAAGGAACCCTTCTCTACTCTTGGTGGGAATGTAGATTGGTCAAGCCACTGTGGAAATCAGTGTGGAGATTCTTCAAAAAAACTACCACTAGAGGCTCCATTTGATCCAGCTATTCCTCTACTGGGTATCTTCCCAGAAGAATTAAAATCATCATATCACAGTGGTATATGCACAACCATGTTTATAGCAACACAGTTTGCAATAGCTAAGTCTTGGAAACAACCCAAATGCCCAACAAATAATGAATGGCTAAAGAAGATGTGGTTTTTCTACACAATGGAGTACTACACCACCATAAAAAGGATAAACTAGAGACTTTTGTATGTAAATGGATGTACCTTGACAACATAATCATAAGTGAAATAAATCAGACACTCATGAGTACACATTATCAGAGAATTGTTTCTCTGATAAGAGAAATCATAAGTGTAAATAAGGACAAAGCGGTATAATAGATACTATATAAAAGGAAGATAATATTCAAAAGAGAGGAGAAGTAGAAAGGGAGAAGGGGGAAAAGAAGGAAGGGAAAAAGGAAAGGGGAAAGGGAAAAATGGAAAACTACAAATAAACCTGCTGTAAATAGGGAAGCAGGGGAGCAGAAGAGAGGGGTGGGGAAGAGGGGGGAAAACCAAGATACATCATGTACAGGTACAAAATAACCGTGATGAATGTGATCATTATGTATACAATGTATCAGTGCACGTTCTTGGTTAAAAAAAAAAAAATTAAAGAAAAAAATAATTAAGAAGAAACTATCTCATTCCTAACGCATTTCTCACCAGATACTCCTTGCTGGCACCGGGGATAAAAGACAATGGATGGTCTCAAGTCCACAATATGTCTCATAGATTGACAGCAAAATCCTAACTCCTGCTCTGTGAAAAGACACTGTCACTAGGAGGCTGAGGCAGGAAGATCACAAGTTTGAGTCTGGCCTTGTCAATTTAGTGACTTAGACTTAGTGATTTATTTTGTCTCAAAATAAAAAGTGAAAAGGGGAAAGGGATGCTGAGGATGTAGCTCAGTGTGAAGTCCCTTGATTCAATCCTTTGTATGCAAAAAGACTTCATGTCTGGAAGACAGAAACACAGGCAGGAATACGAGAGGCTAGGATGGTTCTCACCCCGCCTCAGACGGAAGACAAAGGGCCCTGCAGCTTCCAGCGAATTGGCATCAAACGTAATGCCAAGCCCACTCACTGCTCCTATCCGTCATTTTATATCTGTCTGCTCAGTACATATAATTCATGGTAAATTAAAGCCCAAGAGATTTTTAAACAAAATATTAAAGTCATGTAGAAATAGATGTGTTTACATATTTCACAGGTGTTGCATTTATTTTTAAAAATAAAAGATAAGGAAATTTTTGCAGAAAGTTGATTCACAAAAATAAACCACTGAATCCAGTAACAGCAAATACACACACACTTCTCAAACTTTCACATACTTCGGCACAAATTCCATTCATAAAATTTTATTTTCAATATTATTTTAAATAAATTTTTCAACTTCTAAATAAAGCCGCCACAACCGTCCTTTCCATTGTGCCTTATGTCTAGCTGTACCCCCAAAGCCTCGGGCACTCATAGATGGGCTTTTCAGACACGGTTGGATCATGGGTGCGTTATGCAAGGATTAAGGGTGTCCGAGATCTAAATTGGTTCAGCGTAGTTCTGGGTGTGAATAATGGAGGCGCCTTCCACCCCGGGTGTGGGTGTCACCAGCCAATAGGCTCATAGCCTGGATGGAATATAAAGGGTGGAAAGCGGGCTGCTGCTGCTGCCTCCTGCCTGCCCGGCCGCAGAGTGTTTCTCTGTCTTGCCCTGTGCCATGCTGCCCTGCCTTGGAGCCTGCCAACCTTACAAACTGTAAGCCAAAAATACAGCTTTCCTCCTTTAACTTGGGGTGTCAGGTATTTTAGCCAAGCAGTGAGAAAAGTAACTAAGACACTTTCCTTAAAGGATAAGAGCATAGCTGGGCAGGAAAGAGCCTCACTGGAGGGGGGCCTTTTTAACTTTTTTTTTTTTTTTTAAGTGCTGGGGATCAAACTCCGGACCTTGTGCTTAGGAAGGGGGCCTTTTGACGGACGTGGAAGACACTTGTCCACAGTGCTAGGCCAGTGGCAGCGGCTACCAGCCCAGGGCTCTCACTGAGTGCAGCAGGACCGAGGAGCGGGTAGAAAACGCCAGCTACACAAGATGTGCGAATATAAATGTCACTGGGAGAGTGTGCTGACAGCTGTGTGCCAGGACCATATCCCTGCCCAGGTCAGCAGCCACGCCCTTCGCCCCGCCCCAGGTCACTGCCAGAGTGGACACAGAGCAGCCCGTGGGCGGCAGTCTCTTCCTGACCCCCAACGTAGTACTGTGGCTGCTCCAAAACTGAAGCGCTTTCTCAAACTCCACAACAGCACAAGAGAAAGGACAGCTCTCGAAGCATCCAGAATGTCTGTAAGACAGGAAGCACACTCCTTCCCTGTGTGGAGCCTCCTGCTGGGAAGGACGCGTCGTGCCGAGGTCCTCCAAGGGCAGCACTGTGCAGTGCAGAAGGCTGACCGAGGCCAGACTGGGTGCTCCAGGCCAGCACCACCTCCAGGCAGGGCAGGGAGCCTGTGCCAAGGGAGGTCAGGAAGGGGCATAGCCGGGAGAGCTGCAGCCCACCCTTCTTCCCTCTAATTAAGATTCAGTGAGTGGCCTTGTTCAGGTGTGGGGCGTGGAAGTTTGGCAAGGCCATCCTCTGCTGCATCCTGAGCTTATATACCTTTGTGATTTGCTGTCACAAGTGGTTGTAGGATAATTGAGTCTTTTTATTTATTTTGAAACAATTTGAACAATATTTTTTAAATGTTCATTTTTTAAAAGATCTGTAAAACTCATTACAAGTGAATAGCCAGAGTACTGTTTAAAATTTTTAACTGAGCGTAATGCTGCACACTTGTAATCTTGCCATTCTGGGAGGCTGAGGCAGGAGGATCACCAGTTCTAGTCCAGTCTAGACAACTTAGTAGGGCAGTAGCTGAGGAAATAGCTCAGTGCAAAGGCCCTGGGTTCAATTCCCGGTACCGAATATGAATGCAAACATCTCTAAAAATATATTTGCAAATAATCCAGCAATATTTATAAATATATCATGACAGAAAAAGAACTGTTTCAAGACGTGAAGGATGTTTAACAGTAGAACATCCATGCGTGTGATTCAACAGACAAGATACTTTAACAAGGAAATAAGAAGACAGGTGTTACACTAGATGGGTGACATGTTGGTGAAATTTAACAAGCATTTGGGATTTGAAAGCAGACCTGGCACGGAGGGTTAGCAAGGAGCGTCCCAGCCTGACAGGTGCTCCGAGGTCACAGGGGAAAAGAGAACATCCCTGCGTGCACACAAACAGCTCAGCCTGAGGACCATGGATGCTGCTTTTATAGCAAAGGAAACGGAGGCACAGAAAACACTGTCTACCTGGCTCTGCCAGAGCAGGACGGAGAGCAGATTCCATGTTCACCCCACTGCATGCTGGGTCAGCCTTCTTCACACAACATATTAAGAGAAATGATGGTGTGTTATGGGGACGTCTGGGTGAACACGTCCAACATGCTGTTGCAGATAAACTGAGGCCAGTGACGACAGAGCCTTGATGTGGGAAGCAGAGTGATGGAGAGGAAGCCCTGGGCTGCTGTGACGATTATTTTGGGGTCACAAAGTTGAATTGATCGGGGATTCTCTGTTTTAATTGTTAATACACCTTTTTAATATACTCCTTTAATACTGTCCTTTCATATACTTTTTAAATCTGTTCTCTTTGTTTAAAAAATACGGTCATGCTTCTACAGGAAAAAATGAGTCTAAACAGTATTTTAATCCATTTTTAAACCAGTGAAAAATGAGACTATCATATGTAATCTTTCATCCCATTCATTTCTTAACTACATCACACAGAATCGATTAAAATAAAATAATAAGACAATAAAAGCTACTTGTGTTCAGTCGCTTCAAACAAACAGCAAGAGAAGTTTCTGTGCTTGTATACAGCAGCTGCTCCCAAATTTACAAACCGAAAAAATCCTTTGAAAAATAAAGAATAGAACAATCATAGGAAAAAGCAGGACAAACAAGGACCTTGATGAAGGCTGGTCACATTCCTGTCAGGTGACAGCCATGTGAGGCCACAGGCTCAGGATGCAAACCTCCATGTGGTAACTACCACCCCGAAAACCCAGGGACCCCATGCTTCCCACGTGCCCCCCAGAAACACGGGGTCTCCAAAGTTCACACCCAGAGCTAAGGTAAGAGGGCCCATGGTGCTGTAGTAGGAGCCCCTGAACAGCTCGGAGGTGGGCCTTGGTCCTTCTCACATGCGTCACGTGGAGATTGAGAAGCCGTGCTGTTGCCTGCAGACAGCTGCTCTTTGGCAGAACTGTCCTTGTTGTGGGGCTGAGTCAAAGCCTTGCACAACCCTCCAGCGGGGCTCCCTGTGCATCCAGGAGACCAGGGAGCTGGGTGTCTGTGGCCTATGCGCCATCTAGTGGGTTCTCGAGCTGTGACTGTGAGGAGGCCATAAGTCTTCATGACTGTGAAGATAGAAAGTTGAATACTCTTAATATTTTAATTATTGCCACTAACGCATCCAAAATTCCTTTTTATACCGCTGGAAGGAAGCAATTTGGAAGAAATGAGATACTGTACAACCCCACCTTTCAACAGCCTTATTTTCAAAACAAACTGAAGAGAGTGAGTATAAGGATGGAAAGGAAACTCCCTGGACCACTCTAAAACCACCCACGGCAGTGTGGGAAGAAGGCCCTGTCCCATGCGAACTTTTCCACAGAGACGCATGGTGTGAAGGGGACAGCCCAGAGGCTGGAAGTGAGCCACATGTTAATGCTTCTGTGCACAAAGATGAAGGAACATTCTCTTCAAGAAGCAATGGTGGGGAACTGGGTATCCACACCCAGGAGAGTGAAATATGACCCTTCCCTCACACCGTGTAGAAAAGTCAGCCCGTGAACCAGGCACAGTGGCACACACTTGTAATCCCTGCTCTCTGAAAGTCTGAGGCAGGAGGACTGCAAGTCCCCAGTCTGGACCACTTAGCAACATGGCAAGACCCTACTTCAAAAGAAAATTTTTTTTAATTTTAAAGAACTGGGAAAAAAAATAATAAAAAAATTAAAAAAAAATAAAGAACTGGGAAAGTCAGTCAGTAGAAAATCCCTGGGTTCAATCCCCAGTGGAATAAAAAAAAAAGTCGATATTTGATGGATTAAGGACTTAAATGTAAGCCTTGAAACTGTAGAACTACTAGAAGAAAACATTGGGGAAAGCTCCAGAAAAGGAAACAGCAGAGTAAAGAGACAACCCGTGGGTTGGGGAAATATGTACAAACCATGCATATGACAAGGGACTAACAGCCAAAATATGTGAGGAACTCAGCTCAACACCAAGAAAACGACTCAATCAAAAATGGGCAAAAGACCCAAACAGTCACTTCTGAAAAAAAGACATACAAATGGCCAACAGATTTGTGGGGCAAAAATGCTCATTATCACTAATCATTAGGGAACTACAAATTAAGACACACGATGTCACCTCATGCCTGTTAGAACAGCAGTCAGGAAAAAGACAAATGGTAGCAAGCCTTGGTGAGGATGTAGAGAGAAAGCAGGAGTCCCGTACTGTGCTGCTGGGAGCCTCCCTTGACATAGTCACTGTGGAAAACAGGATGAGGCACCGCAGAAAACAACCTAGAGCTGCCCTAGACCCAGCAGTCCTGAACCTGGGTATACACAAAAAAGGAAAGCAGCTGGTCCGAGAGGCATCTGCCCTCCCGTCTTTACTGCAAGCTTGGGATGTGGGCAGAGCCATCACGCCCCACAGTTGCAACTAAGAGCTGAGGTGGCAGGACAGAAAGGTGCTGCCCAGGCCACAGACAGCGGGGACTGAGCCCACAGCCATGGCCAGCACAGAGGAAACGTGAGCCCCCGACTGCAGAGACCTAAGCAGGGACAAGGCTCATCCCAGAGCCGGAGGGGTTGGGGAAGGGGGGTCCCCACCTGCAGCTCTCTGAGGTCAGTCTTCTTCTCCCTCCCCCAGGGCCATGTTCATTTCAAAGGAACAGAGGGGCCTGGGTCCAGGAGAAAGGTGTCCTGGCTAAAACTGGCCCTCAGTGGGAGAGGGCTGACGCCTCACAGGGGCAGAGAAAGGACTGCAAGTTTCCTGAAGTCAGCCCTAGGAAAGGGTGGGGGGCTGTGGTTAGGGAGAGACCCTGACGTTCACTCCAGATCAGGGAGCTATGTCCCATCCTGATCACATCTATGCATCTAGAAACCTACAGACAGCTTAGAAGGATGGCAGGGCTGCAACCGCCCACAGAATGGGACTGGCACAGCTGGGTAGGACAGTGAGTGGCAGGCATTGATGCCCCCTTGCGAGGTCACCCGGCCACTCACTTAGGACTCACCTTTGGCCACCTGATGATGGAAAGGTGGACAATGGAGGCCCCTGGGCAGCCTCCCTGCATCCCTGTTCCATCCAGGAAAGATGGGAAGGACCGTGTCTTTCCACAAGGCCACAGCACCATAGGAGTCTCCAGTTTGTCACAGTGCACAGTGCACAGATTGGCACAGCCTGATAGATGCCCTAGCAGCTCCCCAGGGCTCGCCCAGAGCCCCAGGACCCCAGGGAGACTCAGTGCCAGCTACCAATCTCTTCCGGTGATGAGCACAGTAACCTACCTTCAATTAGCTAAAAAGTATTTGGAATCAATTTTCATTTTAAAAAATGCTTTTATAACAAATACTCACCCACTAATGAGACACTCTCAGTGCTTTTTGTCATAAATATGCACCTGTTCATTTGTTTAGTGCCATCATTATCGTAAGTGCGCTTTTATGAATTTTAATTTCTGAATCTATTTACGGTTTTTAATTTTCTAAGTCATTAGTGTTCACACGTAGACTCCCACTGCACTCCTGGGTTAAAATAGTTCCCAGACAAAAATGCCTGCGGTAAGAACACCTCTGTCACCCTCAGAGGACGGCCCAGAGCGCACCCCGCTCCAGGCTGGTACCATTAGGGAAACGCCCAGAGCGGCCCCTCCCAGCCAAGGATGGAAACGCACCCGTGACGGGCCTGAGGAGGAGTTTTAGCTGGCATCTGTGGGCAACAGGAGCCTCGTGGGAAACCTTCAGAAGGACACAAGGTCCCCTCGTTTGCTGTCAGAACACCCCGAGGTTCAGCACCCGCTGGGTGAGGGGCGTCTTAAGCTTACTGAATAAACAGCATCTCTCTGGTTGCAAAAACAGTTCACGAAACAAAACAGGACACATTTTCTAATGTCACACTGTTTCACTGCAGTGAGGCCTGAGGATGGATTGAATCTGACCAAATTGGCTTCAGGAATATTTCTTACAAATGGGGTACAGCAGTCTTAAATTATTTGAGAAAAATGCAAGATCTTTACACTGGCCACAGGAGACAGACACATTGACGGGGCGAGCGGTGCCCAGCCCGTGAGAACATTCAGGCCGTGAATAGGTTTGCAGTGAGATGTTCCTGTGTCCTGGCCTCCGTTTTGGAAGCTGATGGTGCAGTACTGTTTGGACAGGCCTCGCTTTTGTCGGCGCTGAATCCGTGTTTGCGTCTGCGCACCCCACATCCACAGCCTTTCCCTGTGCTGACAGCCGTGGATGGGGGAAATGGCTATAAACACTGTGGAATACCACCCAGGCTTTAAAAAGAGATCCCGGCACTCGTGACAACATGGACGAGCCTAGAGGACACTGTGGGAAGTGAAATAAGCCCCGGGGAGAAAGACAAGGATGTGTGGCCCTGCTCTGTGGACCTCAAGCTCTCAGAATCCAGAATGCTGAACTCACAGAGGCAGAGTGGGAACGGTGGTGACAGCCAGGACACTGGCATTCTTAGCAGGTGGCCGGTGGACACGCAGAGCTCCCTGCCACCTGGGCCACCACATCTGTAACCTTGTGACCCAGCACTATGGCCTTGTGTGGTGACATCTCAGCCCTGAGCCACTGTGGACAAGCGGCGCAGAACCGGGACCACATGGGAACCATGATATGATAAAGGGCTGCAGGGTAGAGAGACACCAAAACCTCCCACCACCAGGAGAATTCGCCAGCGCTGCACTGTTCTTTCCTCCCGGGCCACTGCATGCGGCGGCTACTAAGACCACGGGGAGGAGAAGAGAGCTGAACGGGCAATGTCCAGACAAGGCCACAGGGAAGAAAAACACACAGCAGGCCAAGACTGAACACAGCCTTCTCCCTGATTTACACAATTAGAGCATAAAATAAAGGATAGTGACATCTCATGATCCATTGAGTAAAATAATCTAAAAGTTCAGGCTGATTGAGACTGAAAAATACAGATACTCAGATAGAAAAGTACAAAGTCTCATCAAAATCTATGAACACGCCATGTATGGGAGGGTGCTCTGGAGAGCAGGGTGCTGGAGAAAGCAAGTCATTGTCCTGCTCCGGAACACAGAGGCCAGGACTGGCCGGGGACAAAGATCACCGGATGCTAACCAGGGCAGAAAAGGGGCGTGACGAGAAGCAAGTGCCTGCAAGTCCCTCGTGCGCATCCCAGACTGCTTGTGAGCAGCAAAGAATGGCAGGGAAGGTGGAGAGCGCTGACATCCCATTATGGGATGGAGTGTCCCCCGTCCCCCATAGTGAGAAGCCAGAACACAAGGCTCCACACAGCTCAGAGGGACAAGGGAGGAAGCAGCTGCAAACCCAAAGTGGGAAAAGGCTGTGAAACAAGCAGCCTTGGTTCCTCAACAGCATCAGTGAACTAAAGCAAGGAAAGACCTCCGGATGTTGTAAGAAGAGTGAAGAGGTGACCATGGGACACAATGCTGATCCCAGCCTGCATCCCAGATTCCCACAGGGATGCCTGTGAAGGGTACGATGGGGACAACTAGCAAGATGAGGACCGGGTTATGCAATCAAGGTCAAGCCCATTGAGGCTGACAACTGCACCATAGAGCATAGCTTGTCCCTGTGCTTAAGACAAACAGCCCAGATACCACGGGAAGAAGCGCCGCATGTACCAGTGGGTTTCCAAGGGCTCCTGGAGCAGGCTGATTCTGATCTTTCACAAACTCAGAAGTCCAGCAAAGTCCTGCTTTCCCTTCTGTTCAGTCACCCTCACAGGCGTGGGGTGAGAAGTGAGATGCAGATGGCAGGAGACAGCTCCCTGTGTCAGGGCATCCACAGCCAGGGATCCAACACCTCCCTCCAGCATTGCTCTCTTTGCTGCCAACATACAGGTTCTAGAAAGCAGTCAAAGGCAGGCAGCACCTCTCCTGAGAGGGCAAAGCCCACGACTTCCCAGAGCTCACTGCTGGGTGGCTGCGGCATCCTCCCAGCCCTGTGTTCTCCCCTGAGTGACGAGTGCTCAGAGTAGTGGCCCTGTCTCAGGAGATGCCACGTGCACAAGCACAGCAGGGCCGAGGACACCACCACCCAGATGCCACTCTCCGGCCACAGGAAGCAGTGGCTGGCTCTGCGGCAGGAGGGACAGTGCAAGGTGACCCGAGAGCTGTGTGGAGGAGGGGTCACAGGGCTCAGAGAAGCAGCAAAACACAGCGTGGAGCATTGGTCACAGCCCAGATGTAAACCAGAACACATGTGCCCGTGTGGCTGAACAAGCAAATAAATGGAGGCGGAGAGACAAATGCCAAAGTCCCACCTCACATATGCAGATGCCCTCCCCCAAGAGGAGGCGTTGGATGCCACACCTCCCTCCTTCGAGGGGTCGGGGCTGAGGCTCAGTCCCACAGGACAGATTAGGACGAGGGAACGTGGTGGCCTCACAGCACAGACACCGGCAGGCTCCACCTTGGCAAGCCGTGAGGGCTGGCATGACCAGGCACATGTGGCTGACAGGCTGTCCTGATGCACCTCGATGTTTCCTTCCTCGTGAACAAGAGCATCCACTGCCTGGGCTGGAGCGCATCCCCAAATGCCCAGGTCACGGGGACAAGGAAGCTAGGACGGGTCCCAGACTGGAGGAGAGGGGACAGCTGAATACAGTTGGTGTCCTGACTGGACACCAGGGAAGCAGCACTCATGGGAAACCAGTAACTCAAACACTGTCTGGAGCTGAAGTGACAGTGATGTTGGGCACCAGCATCACCCTTAGTGGCCACAAATGTGCCGCGGAAGGTGAGAGATCCACAGGAAAAGCCTCGGGCTTGTCTGTCCTTTTATTACATTTTCAACAGGGAAGTAGTGGAGGGCTCTCCACACTGCCTTCCCAACTTTCTCTGTAGCCAAGGATATGAAGAAATAAAAAGCTTAATTTTTCAAGTGTTGTAAGAAAAACGATGGAATAGTAAAAAGACAGTAGTTGTTGAGGGTCAAGGAAAGGACCTTCACACCAACAAAACTACCCTGCAGGACACGGTCACATAGCGGGGACCCCTGTCATTGTGTACCTGTCCTAACCAGTGCAGGGACTTGGGCAGGGTTTGAACTGTCCCCCAAGGGCTCGCCTGCTGGAAGCTCAGTCCCCAGCGAGGCAATGTTGGCAGGTTGTGGGGCCTTTAAGAAGCAGGGCTTCCTGGGAGGGGTTCAGACTCTGGGGCGTGGCCTCATGGGAGGGGTGCCATTGCTGGGGTGTGGCCTTTTGTGGGCCTGGAGTAGGTTGCTGGGCGTGGCCCTGCTGAAGGGTTTTGGGTCACTGGGGGTGGGACCATGTGGGTGGGGTTTAGGTGGCTGTGGAGGCCTTGAAGGAGATCAGGGCGGTTCTCCTGGGACCCAGGTGAGCATTCTGCAGGGCTCCCTGAGGCTGCTGTGACCTCTCCCTCCTCACAGAAGTCCACTGTGGTGATGTCTCCCGCCAGGAGCTCCTCACCAGAGCTGGTGCCCGGGCCTGCCCTTGAGCCTCCAGATCTGGGAGCAAAACAAGCCTCTTTTCTTCCTAAGTCCTCTGGAGCAACAGGAAGTGGACCAGCACTCCACAGAACAGGTGTACACTGCAGACACTGGTGACTGCGACACATCCACGTGGGGCCATCGGCCTCAGCAAATCCCCACTCTGTGGGGATTTTAATTTGGGGAGGCTCACATAAGCAGGGGCAGAGTGGATGGAGGGCTTTTGTGCGTTGCTCTTACTTTGCTGTGCACCTAAAACTGCTCTCCGAAAAGTCTATTGTTAAAATATGTGATGTAGCAAATCCACAGTCATTTAAATGCTTTCCTGTGAACCATAATTGCTAAAGAAAAATGATCAAATAAACTGGCAAATAAGTGAACTCTGTTGAACACAGTGAGGGCCAAGTACAGAGACATCTGCCTGTACCCACCCTGGCCGAGGATGCTCTTGGAGTTGCTGTCACCCCACACAGAAAAGCAAACCGGCCGATGATAGGAGAGGGGGAGGACACGAGCGAAGTGCTTGCCGTCCCCGCTGCCCTGAGGAGGGAGCCTGCTTGGCTGGCCTTCCTGCTAGGGACAGGATGCAATTTCAATTATTATCGCCTTAGCAAAACAGAACAAAATACCATGAAATTTGGGTCGCTCTTCATGAAACGGAGATAAAATGTGCTGATCTATGGAAGCCTCGTCTGCTGTAAAGGAACATTAAACTAAAACATGAGGTGGGCTTTTTATGCTAGAGGACTTCCCACCCTTTTCCAAAAGAGAAAGTTCAAAGAAAGGGCATCCTTGACCTGTGTACTTTTAACTCCACCAGGAGGCAGGGTGCAGGCGGCCAAGATTTCATTTTCCCTCCATGCTGCAGAGATCTCTCCACACGAACGTCTCCTTTACCTAGACACCCTCTCCAAGTTCATTCACACACTAACGTGGACCAAAGCCATCTGCCACTTATTTTCCTGTTCTGAGGTCCCTAACCTGGTAAGAAGACCGGGGGATATGTCTCTGCTTCACACAGATGTGCCCTCCTGGGGATCTGGGCCGTCTCGGGCACCTCTCCAGCCCTATGTCGGCAGCCCCATGTCGCCCAGCCTACAGGTGGGCACTCTCTAGGGCATGTGGCACCGCAGACTGGCTCTGGGGCTGTGGCTGCCTGTCTGCGTGCACCGGCTATGAAGGTACGTAACTGAGCAAGCCAGGAGGAGAGGGTGTGCTTGCATAGCACTTGGTACAGGAAACCACAGCAAGGAACCTTTTAAAGCTTTATTCGTCCTAAGCAAGGAAAACAGAGTGTAATCTGATAACACGGCCTCAGTGGGCCTCCTGGGACTTCAGAGTCACCGGGTCCCATGGCCCCCAAAACAACAAGACAGCTGGACACAGCAGCATTGCTTCTTGTCTGAACCTTCTGCCCCCACCGCCTCCCCTCCACCCCACATGCAGGCAGGCTGCTTCGCCCCACGGCCATCAGCCATTCCTCTAGGCAGACGTAAACTAACGTCACCGAGTACAAAACTCAGTCTGTCCACACGTGGCGTCCCTCGGGTCCCAGCGTCCTTGCACAGCACACGGTGCTCCCAGGACCCCAGGCCACTCTGCTCCCGCTCCAGGCTGCACCCTCCCTACTTGGCCTCCGCCGAGGTGGAGGCCGGGATGAGCTTGGGCTTGGCCTGCTGGGGGGGCACGATGTCGGGGATCTTCTCCCCGTGCTTGTACACGCTGACGGTGACGTCGATCTTCTCCCCGCCGTACTTGTTCCGGACGTGGATGCTGTACTTGCCCGAGTCCTCCGAGGTCACCCCCGTGATGGTCAGGCTGACGTACTTGGCCTGCTCCACCTTCACGGAGAAGTGCTCGCTGAGCTCGATGTCCTTGTCGTTCTTGAACCATACCACCTCGGGGTCCGGGTTCCCGAACACGGTGCAGGTCAGGTTCAAGGTCTTCAGGCGGGCAGGGCGGGAAGGGGAAAGAGAAAAGGAAAGCTCGTGACATGAGGGACGCCATGCTGTCACGTGTTCACCCAACAAATCCTCCGTGCTGCAGGCACCAAAAGGAGGTGGGCAAAGAAGGGGGGAGCCTGGAGACCGCGGGAGAAAGACCAGCGAAGATCGGCCCTGCCAATCCCAGCTCGCCCAGGCCTGGCTGGCCGAGGGTGCCAGCCCCGTGTAGCCTGCTTCTGAAACCACCTCACACTCAGGTTTTCCAGGCCAGCAAACCCAGAGGATGTATTGCCTGGCACTGGTCCACCGGACACAGCAAACACACTCTCGACTCTTGGCTAAGACCCTGGCGGCCTCGCCAAGTTAGACGGCTGCCACGTCTCATTACGTCTTATGCGAGGTCCAGGGCCACTCCATCCATCGCAGGGCACTGCTACCGGGAAGGGCTCTACATCTGGATGCTGACCTCACGAGTCCTGGCGGTCTCGGCGTGCCCACAATACTGAGTCACTGGGGCAGCCAGACGTGCCCATTAGGTATCAGTAACCCCATCCCCAGGCCACAGAGACTCAATCAGTGGTTTCCACTGTGTCTTCTCAAATGACCTTGAGAGTGGAAGCAGAGATTTTTCCTTTTATTTGCAATTGTTTACTCCCAAAGCTGCTGGTCTGTGCCCCCCACAGGGGGATGGCGATGGCGCCTCCTTCTTGTTCCTTTGAGCAGCCCCAGAGCCAGGTGGCGTGGGACCCTGTCACCCCCACAGAGCTGAAGCACCAGATGCCTGAGTCACACACTGTGTCCCCTGATCTCAAAGATGTCTAAAGATTCGGGACACCCAGAGCCTTGCATAGGCTAGGCGAGCATTGTATGCTGCCCTGTGGCCTGGCCCAGATACTCAGCAGCTCCATCCTGTGGTCCTACAGGGTTCTCCAAGGTGACCTGGGCAGGCGGGACGTGGGCAGAATCCCTGAATGCCTCTCAGCCTAAGTGACACAGAACTAGTGCCCAGCCCAGTGAGGCGGCATGGTACCCCGCATCACCACCCCACCCAGCTCCACAGGCGCTCTCCACACTGCTCACCTTGCCTTCCATGATGGTCACCACGTCAGGTAAGCCACCCATCACCTTGCCACGATCTGTAATGGAAAAGCGAGGGTGAGAAGCACGGCAGGCCTGTGCCCACAGAGAGGGCTGCACCTGGCGCTGTGTGGCACCAAGCAGAAACAGGGAGGGAACACGGAGAGAAGACGTGTCCACAGGGGAGGAGAAACCAGGCCAGGGGCTCAGGCAAGGACCAATGTTGCTACATGGGTGGGATGTCCAGGGAATGGGGGGTCAGAGCAGGGTGAGCCAAGGGGACTCCACTGTGGGCTGGGCCGGGAGCTGGAGGAGGGGGGAAAGGATCCAGGGCAGGTGGAGGATGGGCAGGAGCATGGCCAGAGGAAGAGGAAGGCTGGGGCCAGGAGCGCAGGACGGGCGGGACAGGACAGCCAGGTTTGCAGGTTACTGTCCAACCCCAGGTCAGGCTTGTAACATGGGGCCCTTCGCGCACCAGGACAGGCAGGGCACGTCCCATTCCCCGCATGCACTTACTCTTCTCTGCGAATGCAGCAGCCCTAGAAGATGCAGGGAGGAGAGAGGAGAGAAAGAAGAGCTCTGAGAGATGCCCACAACAAAGGTGTGCATACTCATCCTGGGGGTGCTGGTGGTGAGCAAGGAGGGACGGAAGCGCTCTGGCTTCTCCTCGGCTGGTTCTGCCCCCGGGGCTCAGGGTGGGAGCCCGAGGCAGGGTGGTTCCAGGACCCCAGAGGACACCCTAACTCATGGGCACTCAAGTCCTTCATGTGAAATGGCTTAGTGTGCACGAACGCCCTGCACACAGTCTCCTGTTTCTGGGTTCCTTATGAGACCCCCTACAGTGCCCATGCTACGGAAATAGCCGTTACTCTGGCTGTTCGGGGAGTAATGAGAAGGAGCCTGCTCATGCTCTGGGCCCGGGCAATTGTTTCCAATTATTTCCATCAGTCAGTGGAATCTGGGGAGAGGGAACCTGCACACGCAGAGTGCAGACAGTGTACCTTCCCCGACACCGCGGAGGAGTTTGGCACACACAAGCACAGGTGGGACAAGTTTGATTATTTTCACCAAATTCACCAGATCGCACTGGAGGCTTTGGGTATTTTTTTTTCGTATTGTCAGGTTTGATCTCTGTCCCTTGCCCCTGCATGCACTCCATAAAGATGTGATGGGCAACCGGAAGCCCCAGGCCCACACTCAACTGCGGATACTTCAAGGCTCAGACACATAGCCAGAAATCCCAAAATATTCTTTCCAACGTTGCTGTGTATGACGTGCAGCCATGACTAAGCAGCCTAGACTCACGGTCCCTCTGGAGAGCGACTTTGTGAATGCCTTTCTAGTCAAGAAGATGCCTGCTCTCCTTGCATACTGAACCACTGTGATTGCTACTCCATCCCGGGGACAGCACCTTCACAGAATTGCCTGGGCACACACAGGTGTTTCCCTACATCACCAAAACAGCTCCAAGCCAACCCGACCCCCGTCCAGTATCGTAACAACCAGGTCCGAAGCACCTACTTGAGTTGCTGAAACTCCGCGAATGCCTCATCAAAAGCTGTAAGGAAATATTTCTCACATTATTAACAGTTCTGATGCACTGAGCTTTCATCCACTCACTCGGCTGTTCTACCAGGGAAACTGATAACTAACCAAAAAAACACACTGACTTTTCAGACACGGTTTCCTCTGATCAAAAATCATAAAATCAGAAGGGGCATGTGATGTTTCTCTTCCCACCCGCATCTAAATGCATCAGGAAATACAAGAGCGCTGGGTGTGAGCACACACTTTCCTCACCTTGTCCGGACAGGTCCAGGGAGCGGTGATGGTTGTCTTTGCCGTCGAAAATCTCAAAGGTGTACTTCCCTTTGTCCTTCTCCGTGGGCTCGCAGATCTGCAGCCAGGCCATCTCCTCACTGCCTCCAACCCGCATGTGCTCACTGGACGAGACCTTGGCCTCTCTTTAAAAAGTAACAGGAACGGGTTCATTCCGCAGCCTCCCTGCACGCGCAGATTCCTACAGCTGCTGCACAAGCTTGGTGGGAGCCCTGCATGCTTGCTGAGGTCCCTCTAGGTTCTCCTGGCTATTACACATGTATAAGTACATCAAAGCTCAGACCTGAAACCTCCTAGAACTAAATGATACCTTTAAAGATCATCGTTATTCATTTGTCGCATCATAATGGACTTCAAAATACTCTAAAGGTATTTGGTGAAAATTTGGCTTCTGTAAAAAACTAAAAATGGAACAATAATGTGATCTAGCAATTGCACTTCTGGGCACAGGCTCTGAAGAGTTAAAAGCAGGGACTGGAAGAGACTCTTGTACACCACATATGTGACAGCGTTAGACACACCGGCCAGGGTATAGACGGGAGCCTGTGGACAGGCACGCAGGAGGGTCTGGGCCCCCCGGGAAGGAACTTCTGAGCCTGGGACGGCAGGGACAGATCCCCAGGACCTCACGCTCGGTAGAACGGGCCAGACACTGAGGACAAACACTGCGTGGTGCGGTAGTGATGTGGGCGGGTGAGGCTCCCAGAGGAGTCAAGCTCAGAGCCAGAAAGTAGACGGGCGGGTGCCAGGAGTTGGAGAGGGAGATGGGAAGAGAGCAGCTTTTTTGTGTGTGCAGTAACTGAGAATTCAACCCAGCGCAAGGTAGGCGAGTGCTCCTCCACTGAGCTAGATCTTCGGCCCTATTTATTTATCCATTCGCTTATTTTTTGAGACAAAATCTTGATAAATTTCCCATGATGCCTGGACCTCACAATCTTTCTCCCCTCATGTCCTCCTCACAGACCTAGAGACCATGCATGGGAATGCTGTGCGCTGTGGAGGGCTGTGTGGGAGAGGGAGACCAAGACAGACAGGGAAACTCAAGTTCCTTCTGTGGATGCAGCTGGAAACAGAGCGGAAGCCTTAAGCTATTAGGTAACAGTTGGAACTTCTCAGCCACACCAAAACAGCCACGTCCTACAGTGACCACATCGGGCCCTGAGGACACTTGCAGGTGCACTGGGAAGCAGTGGCCACTTCAGCCCATGACACCGATGCGTGTCTTGGTGAGACACTGCCCTCCCCCTGGCCATCTGCTGCAGTGGCAAAATGAGAGCTTGGCCCCTGAAGAAACCAACAACGGGTTTCCTTTGATGTCAGATGTATGAGACTGGGGCGAACAGCCACATAGTCCAACAGGCACTCGTGGAATAGCTCCAAGTTGGTGCAGGTGTCCCCTGGATCAGGTATAACCAGGCCACCAGCTTGGCTGCAGCAGAAACGGTGACAATGGTAGACCTACCCACTTGCTGACAACTGGGCCTGAGCACATGGTCACACCACTGAGACTTGGAGAGCCACGAGTTCCTTGAGGGCAGCACACAGCTTGGTGGAGGAGTTGCATCCACACAGCATCAGTGCGGGATAAGAGATAGAAACTACAGCTTGGAGGAGGGCCACAAACACCAGATCACTCCCACAGACTGCATGGGGACATCTGCGACCCCCACACTGTGGTCCCGCGACTCCTCCCCAGTTCGGCCTCTGCCGCTGTCCTGGCTCTGGCTGCACATGCACACGGGTGCGAGCAGCCAAGAGCTAGGAATCCCACAGCTTGGGGCCCAGCCGCAGCCTAAGTCTGAGCTCCTGTCTCGACAGACACCGCTGCCCCAAGTCCCGGGCAGCCCAGTGCCAGACCTGCACTGCCTGGGGGTCCAGGCCACAGCCTCCTGCACAGCTCTGGACTAGGCCCGGTCCTCTCCCCACACATCAGCAGGAGGTCTGCACTGACCACGGCGTGAACCAAGATTAGAGAGAAAGCTGGGGGCCCCTTTGGAATGGATTCTGGCCCTGGCCTTCCCTGCAAATGCTGGATAAATGTCCAAGACTCCACACTGGATAACTAAGCAGTTGGATAAGTCTACACTTAGGGAAGAGAAGGGCACTTTCTCAGCAGGACACAAATGGAAAGTCGTGGTCATGCAGAAAGCAGAATCTGTGATGAGAGCCCCTGCAGAGTGCCGGGGTCTAAGGGCAGAATCTGGGGCCACCGTGAGGCTTGTGTGGTTCTCAAGCATATCCTTGGACACTTGCTAACTAAGCAGGAACACGGTAGTGAGTCTGCAGGGAGAACCCAGACTGAGGCCACCTTGACCCAGACACAGCAACGTCACTTCCTCAAAGCAGCGGCTTCATCTAGCCACGGTCAGTGGGGGTCACAGCTCCAGGCAGACAGCAGCTCCAAGCTCCTGAAGTTCAAGGGTCGCTGAGATTCCAGCGTGACAGTGCCCAGGCAGATCGCTGATGAAGCAGCACACACATCCTGAGCATGTTATATTTTCCTCTTATAAAGAAACCTAGAAATTGCTATCATGGCTGGGTTTTTTGGAGCCTTTAAGTGATCGATACTTCAGCAATCGAGGCCCAGCCACGTCTGTATGATATATTAATTTCACCTCTGAGCAGGAAAGCAAAACCCTTTTTTCTCCAGAACGTTTCTGCTGAGCTCCTCGTGGCCCACTCCTAAGTCATGTGGGATAAATTTCCGACCGTCCAATACAGTGGCGTTTTCCACATCCCTCAATGTATCACCTGGCAGTTTCAACCACAGACAATGTGCTTTGCTTACGTCTGAATCCACACAATCCTCTGTGTGCTCTGCAGATCCCAAGTCACCTGACACAGAGCAAGCACTCTGGTATCTTCAGCGCAGGAGCCAGCGCTGTCCTCCCCACACCGCAGGCCCCACAGCACACCATCCCGAAGGCCCTCACTTCAAGACCAGGCTCCATGGCAGGCTCTTCACCTGGTTGCTGTCTGAGGACTTGTTTGTAGTCAAATGCAGAAAGATGGCCAGGTTTGGGCTTGGTGACAACTACGACCACAGGAGCTGTTTAATATATAGCTTAATGCTGTTTAATAGTCAAATGTAACTAACAGCTTAGGGAACAATTTGAGGTCAAAAGGTTGTATTTTGGTTATAAAAGTGCTAAGGAAATGCTCATTTTAGGAAGAGAAAACATAGAAATATCACTTCTCTAGTCTGCAAATCTGCAGTGATATCTCCCTCTCTCAACATCCAAGGTCCTTTCACCTGACCTGGTCACACACCCAGCCAGACCAGTGGCCTGTGCCTCTGTCTGTCACCAGCCCCCCAGGAGGCTCGCTGCTTCCCAGGAGAACAGGGACTGAGTTGGATGCACTGGTGTCCAGCTCCACTCTTTGTGTGACTTTGAACACAGAGACTCATTTTTGCTCAAGACCTTCCATGGTCTGAAGTGGGAGTCAATCCCTGAGTCACAGGGCATTTCTGAGAGTTGTGTGAAAAGGTGTGTGGGAGAGTCTAACGCACAGGGCCTGCATGCTAGCACTGATACGGCACACATCCGTGTGTGCATGCAGGTGTGCATGGGTGTGCGTGTGATCTCCACACCCAGACCCAGCACAGAGCTGAGGCAGGGCAGCCTCTCCCTGGCATGGCCATGTCGATGGCAGAACACAGAACACGTAGGACAAGCTCACACAGCTCACATGAGACATGCGTGACATGTGCCATGTGTGACGCAGGGCAGAGAGGATGGTGACAGCCCCTGCTTGGGGAGGGTCTGAGTCAGGTGAAGCAGATTCAAGACACTTGGTGTGTTGAGCCATAAACCTTATAAACAACCACATCACACAGTGCAGAAGAATCTCCGCTCCCGGCCTCCAGCCTACGTTCCCTACTGAGCCCTCACATGGGTCCAGACTGAGTCTGGGGATGGAGGCCACACGTGGTGACGAGCCCCAGTGCAGTGTCTCCGACTCCAACGCACCTCAATAGGCTGCGCTTCTAAGCGGGCGTCTGGGATACTCACATAGTGTCACAGGTCAGTAGGGGATCGCCTCGAGGGCACACATCCTGTCAGAACCACAATTTGCTCACACTTTTAAAAATGAATACTGAGGGCTGCAGATTGAGCTCAGCGGTTGGAGTGCTCGCCTAGCAAGCACAAGCCCTGAGTTCCATCCCCAGCACCAGAAAGAAGAAAAAAGAAAAAAGAAAACCAAACATGAATACTGAAACCAACAATGCTTCCCTTTCAAAACACAGATAAATGTGACAGCCAAAGACAATGTGGACACTGGGGTCCTTTACTGGAGGCAGAACCTTGGATGTGCTCACCGCCGATGCCACTGGAAACCAGCCTTGAGACGCTCCCCTGGGGCTGGGTTAAAGACAGGGACAGGGCCAGATCCCTGCCACACACCCAGGTCCCACCCCACCCCCAGTCGTGTCCTGGGGCTGGTGGCTGATACGGACTCCAACTCAGGTGTCAAGGTCCAGCTCAGATCTGGAGAGCCAGACCCCAGTACTGTGACTCTCGGGACATCTCTGTGCAGCCACGGTCACTCGCCCAGCCCTATCAGAGGCTACCGCGATCGATCGCTCAGACCGCAGATTCCCAGGGAACAGGTGGAACCAAGACGCACCTGGCCCGGCCGTGGCCACAGCAGCTTTCATACTCACTTGTGATACCAGTTGACTTTCATCTCTTCTGTGAAGTACTTCATGAAACACTGAAGTCGGATCCCCTCTGGGGTGCAGAGGATCTTCAGGGGAGATGCGGAGAGTCCTGCAGATGACAAGAGAAGACCTCAGAGAAGCATGGGCGAGTCCACAGCCCCTCCATCCCCACACAGCGTGGGCACGTCCACCGGCATCCACGTCCCCTACTTGTGTGTGTTGGAATCTGACCACAGTGCCTGTCCCTGACTCCCACACCATATTTATTCACCACATAAGCATTTGCCGCTCCAGAATAATTTGAAAAGCCCTCTGCTGAGTACTATCAGAGACAAAGAACTTTTAAAAAGAACCAACATCTGCCTCTTAACATCTTGGCTTAAAAGGAGCAGGCAAAACTGTGTTGAAACAATGCAGCATCACAGATTGTGCTTAGTTAATTTGGATCTAGAGTTGGAGGACTCAGGGCAGGGGAGGTTGCAATTAGCAGAGTGGTCCTGAAGGGTCAGGAGAGGCCGGGTCAGGGCTGGTCCTTCAGGACAGGGGGAGTTGGGAAGGAGGGAGCGGGCAGAAGGACCCACAGGCCATGGCAGACATCTGAGAATCGAAAGCACACCATGCTGCCTGGAACCAACACCAGGCTGAGCAGACTGGGGCAGATGGTTTGGGGTGAGAGGTCAGAGAGTGAAAAGGTGGAGGGGGCACCGCTGTGAGCATGAGGCAGAACCCGTCCCAGATGTGCAACCCTCCCCTGGAGCATCGCACACACGCAGTCACCAGAGACAGGAAAATGACGCGATCACAACTCTGGGTACAGATGTGTCGCAGCAATGCTTCTGTAGCACTCCTTAAACAGGTGAGCAATGAAAATCTATATTATGAAACTAAAAAATGTAGTGTTCTCCATAGTAACTGTGTTCCCGGGAATTCAGCCAAAGGAAACGTTCCTAAATATTGGAAAAAGCTTTTCCTCAACCAAAGATGTACCTTTTACAGTTATTTATAATAATGAAAAATTGTTAATGCCTCTACAGGGAAGAGTTTAAATCATGGTGCTGTGATCCCATGAAATACATGTGATTATTGGAAATAATGGATGTGACATCTACCTGAAACAAAGAAAAATATTATAAAATATGTGGGGAATGAAACAAGAAACGAGCTGTATTTACAACCACCCCCCCCACCTACATAAAGGTAGACTCTGAAGTAAAGCAGCATGACTGTGACGTTGTTCCTGGAGTTCTGAGGAAGTCCAGGTATTCAGCGACGTCAGGCTCTGAGCCCGATCTGTCCACCCATCTCGTGAGTCTGACTCGGGGCTGGAGCAAGCTAGAGCCTTTCTGAGAGCCCCGTCTGAGAAGTCACTGTGGACCCACTACCCATGCGTGGGCTGGAGCGCATGAGAGATGCAGCGCATGGCCGGCCGCTCCCTCCAGGGTGCGAGTGAAGCCGCTTCTCACAGGGCTCCTTTACCTCCCCTCGTGCGTGAGTCCCTGTGAAGTAGTATTTAGCCCACTAACACCGCCCAGAGAAAACATGATTTAAACCAAAGTCATTTAATTTGACCAAGCAAAAGCAGGAAGGGCACCTGACAGAGCTGTGAGGAAAGCAGTGAAAACTAAACAGAATGTGACTTTCACAAGAAAAGCCACGCGAGACTCAAGGGCCCGATGTGTTTGCATCTGGCGGGGTCCTGACTGCTGCAGGCTGAGTGCGCACAGTTCAGCTTGACCATTTGGCTCTCAGGTCCTAGTTACTTCATCAGATACTATAAATCAGGTATTGCAAGACTGCTTGCAGGAATAAAGCATATGACTATTTGCATAAAGCACTACAAAAATAAAAGCTATTATTACCAAATTAATAACCAATCTCTCTGCTCTCAGCTTCCAAGGAAGGACAAATGGAGAGAGAAAATGTATTGCAAAGCTAAAAATAGTTTAAAGTATATGACAAAAAGCCAGAGCTTTAAAAACTCATTACTACCATTTAACTTTTGGAACGAAGGTGCTGCTAACAATTTTGGTTAAAGCGATTGTCCAGATTAACCAAAGGCAAATCAGAAGTGGTGATGGGTGGAGAAGTTGGGACCAGGTTGACACAGACTCAGGCCAAGGCCCTGAGCTCCACGGGCCTGACGAAAGCCACAGGTGGCATCCCGCCCTCCGTCTGGGCAGGTGCCAGACACACACCAGGCCTGTCGGGCTCCTCCCGAGAGTAGCGGGTACCCCTCAGCAGTAGTCATCAGCACCCACAGTGACCCAGGAAGCAGAAGGCACATACTTACCACAGACCCGACTCATCGCCAAGATCATGTCCTCATATACTGGAAGAAAGGAAATGTGCTGTTAGGATGCTTCATTTTAACCAAGAGCAGTATTCTCCATGTTCAACTAAATCCACACAGGAAATTGTGACATTCATTTGAAAAATGAGACACCGAAATGTTCACACGACTTATGAAAGGTTGTGTATGCAGCCAATACTTCTCACCTACTTGCTTTTCTAACATGGGCAAGAACATTCCATCAATGTAACTCCAACCACACACTGAGTTGAGTCACATCACCAGAGCTTCCCTCACCGTAACCCCCTCGGCTGCTCACCAGGGCTGAAAGGACACTTCGCTGAGCCCAAAGCAACAAACACCACGTGCTTTTCTAAAGCACGGAAACGCTCTGACTGCAGCTCACACACAGCTGTATTTTCTCCGAGGCTGTACAGCCACAGAAACAGCGTGTAGAAGAGCTAAGGACACTGCTCGTCCCGGGGCGGAGTGGCCCGAGAAGGCTTCGCTCTACCTTTGCCAGCTATCTCAAGGACAGATACATCTTGACCTCTGTCATCTTTCAAGGTTGCCTTGTATTCACCGTGGTCCTTCTTGGACAACTACAAAGAAAACACATCCACATTTATGTAAAATCAGTACCATGGTACAAAAGCCAGTAAGCGCTAATAATACATTTCTCTTGCAAACCAAGGAGCTCCAAGGTACAAACTGGAAGACAGGCCATGCTCAGGGACCACACCAAGGTGCTCCCTCCCTTTGCTCAGCACACGGTACCTTTGGGATGAGCAGCTCACAGACCCCCTTCTCTAGGTCAGGCAGCTTCTCTGTTTCATACAGAACATCATCCTTGAGCCACTTGAAAACCGTTTCTTTCTTGGTGTTAGCAACCTACAAGACAGAAGCCTTAAATGTAGTATGTGAATCATCTATTTTTACTATAGACCATCTGAGACCAAGGCTCACGGAAAAGCCGTCACCTTCTAATAATGGCAAATACATTTTTAAATCACAGCTTCTAAAATAACGAAGCTCTTACGATTGTGCCCGACAAATGATTCTCATCATCCAGGTCCATGAAAGTCGATGGCATGAAGGTCTCCAGTTCACACAAAATGCCAGCAACAGGACAAGTCATAACACCACTTTCTGTCTATAAACAGTGCGGTCTCTTCCGAGAGGTCTGTGAGGCTGTCCCAGGGATGCCACTCGGCAGTCTGGCACCTCAGGGCCTCCACGCACAGGAGGGGAGAGACACGGAGGGGACTTTGCCCCCAGCCCAGCCTTGTGCACGAGCCTGACCTGGATGCTGCACTCTGCAGGGCTCCACAATGGGGAAGCACCCGGCTCAGGTGCCGACCTGTGTACTGCACAGACGACACCAGATCTCCTGGGGTAGACCATCCTGCCTTCCCTCAATGTGGACTCCACAGAGAGACGTTCACGGCAGAAATTGCAAAGGGTCAGAGAACGAGGTTGGTTCTGAGAGAGTGGCGGCTACGTGGTGTGGAACTGCCATCTCTGCTGAGTGCACAGTGTGATCGGCATCTTGGGAATACAATCCTGCCCATCTTGCCTTCACTCACCTCCCAAGTCTGGAAGCTTGCACGGTGGCGCAGAGAGGTTGCTCCTACCCTAGCGTCTGAGGGCCAGCGGGAGCCCTGCAATGCTGGCCTGGCCGTGCGACCTCCCTCCATCAAGAGTCACAGGTCACACATGCCCAGGCCTGGTGGTCACTTGCAGCATCCCCATTGTGGCCTCATCTTCTCCACATCCATGTGCAGCACCAGTCCTTGAAAGCCCTCACCACCTCTTACACCACTCTCGTCCTCAAAGATGTTTTAAAGTGTGATAAATAAGCCTTTCCGACAGCCCTTAGCCTCTGTTCTCCAAAGCAAATCCTCAGTTGACTTATCGGTGGTATAGGTGAGGCCTCTTACCCCTGACATTACCCCTTTGCCTCTTCTCTAACCCCGTCAGCTTCTACCACTCTTTAAAACACACACCTCTAAAGTACACACAACCTCTTCCAAAGACTGCTGAGAGCTCGTCAGACACCTCATGGCACAGGCGCCCGCCCCACGTGCCGCAGCAGCACCCTCCCACGCCTCCTGGAGAGTCGTGCAGAACATTCCTTCTCTTTATGACTGAGGTTTCTCCGAAACGCCTCTTTTTTAACAAACAGTTTTCTGTAAAGTTATGAGTCTATCCTCACAGGCATCATCCTCCCATGTTTCATCACACAAATGCATTTTAAGAAGACCGTCCACTTAGCACCACTAGGTGGAAAACCACATAGAGAAAGGGTCTACAGAACCACAGGACAGACAGGGCACGGGAATGTGAATTAACTTGCAAACTACTCAAACCTTAAGCAATACTCACTGAGCTTCTCCAAATGTCTGTGTTTAAAGATTTATAAATCCTTCCGCCAGGGAAGGCAAGGTATTGTAAATACTCAGAGAGAACTGTGGGTCCCCTGAGAGGCCACCAGCACCTGTGAGGAGGGCTGTGTGTGGCCGGGCACCACCAAAGCCCAAGAGGAGGCAGAACTCAAGTTTCACTCCCACCCCTGGGCAGATATGTCCCTCTGTGTCCTTGCACCCTAAAAAAGGAAGCAGACCAGCGTGATGGAGCGGTCTGCCTCGCTGGCTCTGAGATGCTGCTGCCTGACGTGCTGGTGTTTGCACGCTCATGTCTACACCTTGCAAGGCACACGCCTGTCCTTGCATGGCGATCATCTGAGAAAACTGCCGTTTCCAACATCCGCAGCCCCTTCGTCATCCGGCACCTTTTCCCTTTAAGTGTCTGGTAGGATGTTTGTTGAGGAAGTAAGCTTAGTCTATACATGTTTCTGCCTCTACATCTTCTTATTAACTATATTGACACATGAATCTCCCTACCAAAAACAAGCCTAAGTATTTTTAAAATAAATGTGTGAACATGTGAAGTACCAAAGCTGTAGAGCTAGTTTTCACTAAAAAGAGACAAGCAAACAAGAAACTGTGACTTAATTACCGACGCTCTCAACAGGTGGGAAAACAGTGAGAAAGGTTGGTTTCTACCCTGTGGACGGCAGGGAGTCCCTGGGCCTCCCCAGGCCCGCCGTGTGTTGTATCAGGCATCCCCAGCTCACCTCTCCCCTCTCCCCACAGCCTTCTGCAGACCCCACACCTCCAGCCCTGCTTCTGGGTCTGGCTCCACCTGTCCTGCCAGCCTCCCATTGTTTCACTGGGTAAAGTACACACCAGATTTACCCTTTGGATCATGTTTTTTGTTACATGATCTTGGTCTTCCCAGCAAGCTCCTCACTCCTGTCCTCAGTCATCCTGCCGCCCCAGGTCCAGGCTGCACCCTGACACTGCCTGTTTACTTGCTCTCATCCACCCAGACTGCACATAGCTGGAGGACAAAAATGGGCATGCTTGACCTTTTGTCCCTCAGATCCCTATTAAAATTGGTGACAGTCATAAAACAAAGGCTCAATGCATTAAATGTTGTTTAAAATACAACTTAGCGACAATGGAAGCCTGTTTTGTTACTGAATTATTAGAACAAAATTTGAGAAGTACCTTGGTCCTAAAACACACCTCTTACGTCCTGCTGAAGTCATGTGGATCTCACTAGCCGGCTCGCAGACCTGCTTGCTAGCGTTCACATGAGCATCTCTCTAAACTACCCACCAAGCGCCCTTTTGCAGGTCATCACACTGTGCCCTTCTCATGACTAGAGACAGGCACAATGTCTCAATGCTGAAAATCTCAGGGGACCTAAAAGTCGCTCTGTCCCCCACACCAATGCTGGGCCCAAGCATGTCGCCCCCATGATGGGACCTGACCAGGCTGCTCCCTGACCGGCCTCCCAGGAGCAAGAACGGGTCTGTGTGCCCCTCACCTTACAGACAAGATGGACTTCGCACTCTTCTGTGACGTCCCAGTGCAAATACTCAGCAAAATGAGGGCCTACAGAGGAACGGGGAGAGTTTAAAAAGGGGCAGAAGAAGTTATGAGAATAAATAAACATACATGATACAGACATTGCCTGTGTGCGCACATGTGTGTAGAGACATTTACATGTTATGTACAGAGCACGCAGTTTGAGCTGTAGAAAAGAGCTGGGTGACTGTGGAGGCCAGGACCTTCCGTAGCCCGGGCTGTGGCCTGTCAGCACCATCACTCCATGGGCTCTCGCCTTTCCTGGGGGAAACATCAGCCCAGCCCCTCCTTCTTGCTGCCATAGGAATGTCTACTACACTTTAGAAAGAAGAGTATTGAGACCATTGTGTTTTCTTTCTTGGGAATATGTCTAAGTGGACATTAAATAGCATAGTATTTAAAACCATTAAAGTAAGAAAAGTAATACAGCTGCAGGTGTTGGAGTATGTCTCCAACTCCAGGAGGCTGAGGCAGGAGGATCTCAATTTCAAGCTCAGCCTGGAAAATTCAGTGACTTAGCAAAACCCTGTCCCAAAATAAAAAATTTTAGAAAGGGCTGCAGCTCAGTGTGAAGGCCCCAGTACTGAAGAGCTGAGAGAGAGACAGAGAGAGAGAGAGAGAACAGAGAAGAAATGAAGAAAAGGCTGCTTGACCTAAAGGCTGCCTGTAGTGATTTTCTACAGGCATATTTTATTTGAATAGCATTTGAATTTCAGATGGATTTATCCATTTTTTTTAAATCTCAAAAATTTTTTTAAAATAAATGTAGAAGTAAGCAATATACTAAAAATGCCATTATCTCATTCAGCACAGAAAATACAAAGCAGGTGTAGGACGGAGGTACTGATGTCTTTTGTGCAAATGTGGTCTACAGAGTGGGCTGGGATGGTGCATGGAATCCCAATGGCGTCTCTCCTGAAAGCCCACAGGAAGGCAAGACCAGAGACAGACCGGCCTGGGTACCCGGGAAGGGCTCACAGACGCCATCTGACTGACACGGACAGTACTGGGAGATACGATTGGTTAACTGGGTGGGTGCAGATTAAAGAGGTTTAAACATGTCCCATTCGGCGCGCAGAGCTATGATGTGTGCTGAGCAAGGAGCACGTGGGAGAGAGGCAAGGATCGCCTCCTGCAGCATGCAGAAGAGACTCCTCAGCCAGCATGAAGGCATGGAGCCTGGCTGGCTGGACCATTTCCTGGACCAGGGTGAAGAGCAGGAAACACAAACATCAAACAATGAGCAGGGCTCCCTAAATTAGGAGCAAGAAAAAATACGGGCAAAGTATACACAAAGGGAAAAGGACAGAGAGGTGTCCACGTTTCCATAGCTAGAGCCGGTGTTGGTCACCTGCGATGATCCCAGACTTGCAGGCTCCACGTCAGACAGATAACACAATCTGTGTTTCATGCTGCTGGTGGGGAGCGGGCCGACACTTACCTTGCTTCCTGAGAAACTCTTTCCTCTGGAACTCAGCCTCTTCCAGGACGGCCTTGAAAGCTAATTCAACATGAAAAAGAGGGAGATTTGAAATGTGTTCGCTTCTCTCCGCTCAAAAGAATGTTCTTGGAATTTTCTTTTGTGGGCACACAAACATATTCAGCAGAGCGTACCGTCTCCGATGAGAACCAGAGAAGACTGGCTTCTGGCTTTTCCATCCTGAATCTGCACCGTGTAGGTTCCTTCGTTCTCAATAGTAAATCGATCCATGACCATCTCGATGAGACCCGTGGCCTTGTCACACTTGATCTTGTGAGTCTAGAAGCAAGGAGGAGAGAGAGGGCTACACAGTGAACTCACCCCCTTCCAGCTTTCTCTCTCCACACTTAGCAGCTGCATGGGCTACGACAGCTGAAGGAGTTCCAACACAGAGAAACACAAAATGAAATTCTGTCAATGAAACCCGAGTGAACGAGGCTAAAACAAGAGTGCCCATTCCCTCTTATGACAAAGCCATCTGCAAACAGCAAATAAATGCCACATTATTGACAAGCAGGTCAGCCCCACAGTGTCTGCTCCCTCTGCCCGTGGCGGTGTCGTCCTGGCTGTGGCTACTGGCCCTGGAGTGGCACTGTGCCAGCTTTGTTCAGGGATCTCCTTAATCTTCCTGTCTTCCCACTCTCATTTCCAGGAACGAATTCTGCTCTGGCCTCGCCTATGACTCACATATCATGAAGTGCCTTGGCTCCCAGCTGGACACTGAAAACAACCTCCAGCCTTGGGGAGACGACAAAACAGAGGACACACAGGTGCCAAGTCACCTGCACAGTGGGAGAATAGCTAACTGCTCCTCGGGGCAGGGAATAGGTAAAGGCGGCAGGGCCAGTGGCTGGGTCTGGTGGCCAGGTCTGGGAAGCATCAGCTGGGGGCTCCTCCTGCACTCTCACAGCCTTCGTCACACTGTCCTCCAGCACCCATGCCCATCTACTGTCACAGGCTGAGTGTGTCCCAGAACCTGGTCCCATGTGAGCAGCTCCAGAAGTGGCTCCCTTCCACACCCAGGCCACCTGCAGCTCACCTTTCCCCACACACTGTCGCCTTGTGGCCAGTGATGGACAGACAGGCAATGGGTGGCCCACAGCTGCTCTGGACGGTGTCACCCTAGCCTTGCACCATGCACCAGCCTTCGAAGTTACAGTCCCCTATGCATTGCTAATTAAAGATGTGAACTCATCCAGCCACGTTCCACAGATCAGCCGGGTAGCAGTGCCACCCGTTTTTAAAGCGAGCCCTTACTGCGGTAGGAAAGAGCGACATAGACGCTCTGCAAGCAAACCGCAGTACCCTGCGGTCCACTCCACCTCTCGGCACAGTCCTGACACAGAAACTGTCTCCAATTATCTCAATCCAAGTCTCTCCTCACACATGTTGTGCAGCCTACTTTTAAGCCAACCTTCTCATGTCTCTAAGTCCTGAAACATGTCACCTTTCTCATGGGACAGACAGGCCAGGACATATGATCAAAAATTCATTTGATTACTGTCCACACCAGATTTCTGTGTGACAGACAGCACCTGACCCACTGACTTTGCGTGATGCAGCCGGAGGCTGCGGAAGGGCAGACTGGCCCCCACCCAGGCTTCAGCGAGCAAGGAAGGAAATCAGGACTTGGCAGCTGGCTGAGTGCCCACGACACCACACTCAGGCATCCAGGAAGAAGAGCTAGATAGAGGTGGTGGGATTGGAGAGACCAGCTCCACGCCTGAACAATAAAGAGAGGTCCCAACAAACAGTGTACCCCTTCCCGGGGTCCCTCGGCATGCTGTTATTAGACAAGAGGACATTTACCTAAACATAATGCCTTTTTCAATATTTGACAGCCAGAAAGGAGGAACTGTAAAAACTGTAAGACTCATTCCATAGAGTTAAAAGCAGAACAAACAATCATGCTTTTCGTAGGATTACATGCATTTCCGGTAGTTTCAGTATTGTTTTGTCCAGACCCCACAGCCACCTCACCAAGGCAGCAGCCTGAAAGTCCAGGACACTGTGGGTCTATTTTCCATCTGGTGTCCCCCCCGGGAAGCTATGGGGCTGGGGACACAGGGTGGCATCCTCACCGAAGAGTGGGACCATAACCCTGTATCAAGAATAACTAAACCAACTCATCAGGATCGTCCCTCATGGAACCTGAGCCTCTTCGTCAAACCGAGCTCCGAGTCTCTGAGACACAGTTCATTTACATTTCACAGACCGTCCACGTCTGTCTTCTCTAACCCAGGAGCAAACCAAGTGTCACAAGAATCCACCGACTCCATTCGTCTCGCAGACTTCTGGACCTCAGACTCTACATCTCAAAAAGGGCTGGGAAGAAACCCAGAATGCTGACTCTACACCGCGGACCCCTGCCCACTGACCCTGTCAAGCACACTCACCCCACTGTCAGAGACTTCTCTGTCATTGATGACGAACCGGAAGTTGGCATCGGGCGACAGGTGCTCAGCCTGGAGCCAGAAGCGAACCTGGCCCTTATCGAAAATCTCATAAGCTAATTCTGACTTCAGAGGAATTGCTGAGGGAAGAAAAGACATCACAGGCCAGTCATGCACAAACCCTGCAGGAAAGAACAGCTGCATATCGTGGGGAAATACGGGTGCTGGTTATTACACTGACAGCGGGAAACTGGAGCCTTGCGTTGGATTACAGAAACCGAAAATGAAAAACGGGACTCTGATTAGTCTGTTGCAGAGTTAGAGCCTCTTGTCCCGTGAGTCTAGGAGCCTCCTGGACAGGATCTACAACTAGAGATACGTGTGCCTTCCCTGCCCAATTCAGGAACTGAAGGTCAGGTCTCACCGACACCTCACCGGGTGAGGAGCAGGCACGAGTACATGTGAATGAGCATTTGTTTTAAATCCACGTCTCACACCAGCAAGCTGGCGTCTAGGAGAGTCCCCCTCCCAAGATGGCACCCAGGAGAGCTCCCTGCACCCCAGCCGCCCTGCAGGCTCACAGCTACCCTCCAGGCACGCAGTTCACTCACTGGGGTTCTTGATCTCGTTGCTCAGCGCCATCAAACGCTCAAGCTCTGAAATCAAGAAAAAATGTTTTCATTAACGTTGGAGCCTGCACGTTCGGAAGTTTGTGAACAGCAGCAAAGCTAGACAAGAACAGGGACCTTGCGGCACCAAGATTTAGTCATCACTAAGATTTCATTTGAGGATGTGAAAGAAATCTGAAGTAAGAGTAAGAGGACAACACCAGGGTCCTTAACACGGCTGCACAGTCTGTGGGCAGCCGGCTGCAACTTGGTCCTCACCAGTGAAGAGCTTGCCCAGGGCCAGCAGAGGGCAGGGCTGAGTCCCACCACAGGTGGGGATGGAGGAGAAGGCTCACCCCTAAAGTCTGGAACATGACAGAGGGAGGACACCACAAGCGCCAAGGCCCTGAACCCCCAGAAGGTACCCCTGTGCTGACCTGCTGGCCGGGACTGCCCTGCGGTCAGGGGGTTCCCACCTTTAAAAATATGCATCCTTCTCTCCCATCCAGAACCTCACTATGGCACATTACCAAGATGAAAGGAAAAACATCAGGCATCGCTCCTGAACAAGGTAAGAAAAACAAAGCTCCAAGACCTTTCTCCACTTCTTCCCTGCCCTCCTTCCTCCCTCCTTCCTTCCTCCCAAAGCAGGACTCAGAAACGAGGCTATCAGGGTGCACATGGGCACATTTCTTCACACTGAGGTCAGACTTCTCATGCTGAGAGCAGACCCAGCCTGGCTGTGAGTCTAACCAGGAAGCCACTTTCCCAGGTGGGACCTCGGGTGGGAAAATCCATGAATCCAGGAGCTAAGCCCAAAACTTCAAGGTTCTGCCTCAGACACATCAAACTCTGTATGTACAAAACATGGTAGAAATCGTATCCTTTGTGCTACAATGTGGATCTAAAATGTCTCACAAAGGGCTCTTGTGTTCAGAGCCAGGGCTGGGAAGATGACTGGGTCATGAGTGCTCAGCGTCACGGTGGATTGATCCTCTCAGGAGACCACAGTCTGATGGCATTATTGGGAGGTGGCTGGAAGTGGGGCCTTCTTGCAGTGAGTGGATCTCAGGGTATGGCCTTGGGACTGTGTCTGGGCACTGCCCCACCTCTCTGGCTCTCACTCCTGCTTCCTGGCTGTGTGAGGTAAGCAACCTCCTCTGCCAGGCCCTTCCACCATGATACTTTGTCTCACTGCAGGCTCAGAACAGTGGAGCCCACAGACCATGGACTGAAACCTCTAAACCATGAGCCGAGATCAACTTCCTTCAAGTTGGTTTTTCAGGTATTCTGTCACAGCGATGAGAAGCTAATTTACACACTTTGCAACTATTTAAAGTTAAAATAAAAAGTATTCTATGTAAACTTAAAAATGCAGAGAAATGCAAGGTCTTTAGAATTCTTTAACGGTGCATTTTATGCATGAAGCATTGTGTGATATCCTCTGCACCAGGAACAGCAAGGGCAGATTGGGAAGCCCCATCGCCATATGGAAGCCACACACCAAGGACCCGGAAGGGAGAGCTACCCCTCTGCCACGCTGGCTGCGCCATGTGTAGTTTGGTGATCTCACCACGTTTCACCAACACGGAGCAGACCTGAGACCTGGGCGGCCATTGGTGTCCCTGCTGTTGCCCCTTGGGCACTCAGCTGTCCTCACTGCCCTGTTGCTGTGGGCAGAGTGCATCCCGTGTTTCTGTATGGAGAGGTGGGCCTGGATTGATGCTGCTGTTGCAGGAGTGAGTGCCTTATCCAGCTGCCCGCAGCTATGGACAATGTGGCCGGAAGGCCCTCACCACATGGAGCCCCTCCACTTGGACTCCCAGTCTCCAGTAAGCCTCTGTGCATCACAGGGGACCCATCTGTGTTCTGTTACCCAGTGCAAATGGCCTTGACACCCACCCGTGGCACTGCCCCGGGCCAAGTGTCCTTGGCCACCGCCCCCAAGCAGGTCAGCAAGCACCCACTAGTAATTCAAAGACTTGCTGATGCCTGTGGGGCTCCAGGGACTCAGCGCTCAGAGGCCCTGAAGACACTGAGGCCCAGAGAGGAGATCTAAGGGCTTGCTGACACTGCACCTAGGGTGACACTGAGCTGTGGGGGATATGGGACCACGGAGGATGGCCAGAGAGGAGCACAAGAGATCACGGTCACAGCATCAGCCACTCGCCTCTCACCCATGTGCCGGTGGACTCAGATCTGCAAAGCAGCCTACAACAAGCGCCTCTCCTCGCTCCTGGACAGACCCCTCACACCCTGCACTGCCCACCACTGGGCCACAGCCGTTAGGGCCACGGCCATTAAAAGTTATTTCTCACACGGTAGGAAAGCTGTTTGATCGCCTAATTTCTCATCCTTGAAGGAAGGGAAGAGCCTTCCACCATGTGTCCTTCCGAGCTTAGTAGACTTGTGTGCAAATACACTACTTACCAAGTGCCCACACACTGAGAGGTTCTTGGGAATAACCCGAAACTCAGTTTTAACGGTGACTTGGAGCTGCACCCCTAGGTCCTGGCCAGTGTGGTGTGCGTCAGAGAGCACTTACTCTGGATCTGTTTAATTTGTGCAGGAATCCAGGCTCCTATGAACGGCCCCATCCATAGCCTTCCACAAACACACATCCTTCCTGTAGTCAGACATGTCTTCCCTACATGGGCTCAGTCCTTGAGCATGTGATAAACCAACAGAGGGCGAGCTGGTGCCATAAAGATATTACCTTCTTCATCCAAAACAAAGCTGGAGGACACGCCATCCGTGTCGCTCACCGACACAGAGTAAGTCCCCACATCCACTTTATCCGGGTTCTTAAAGTACAGCCGCGAACTGAAAAGGAAGAAGAGTGTATTAGTCATCGCCACCTGAGGAGCTTCCAAAGCGCGTGGCATCCAGCCTCGGGGTGACTTACTGATCACCCTCAGTGTGGACGCGGAACCTGTCCTCATCCGCAATTTCCTCATAGGATTTGCACCACGTAAACTGGGAGGCGTCAGTCATCTCCTGGCAGTCGAAGCCCAGGTAGATGTTGCCCTCCTCATCCACACCCGCACTGATTTCTTTTGTGCCTGCAGAGTAAGAAGACATAGAGGCTTCAGGAACACCGTGTTCTTTGGATCCTTTTCTTGGACAAGAAGTGGCACAGGCAGAGGGCTCATTTTACACCGACTCATTGGGTCCACTGAATGTCCTCCCACAATTGCCGAGGAGCCGCAGAAGGCAGGGACACCCAGGGACCCCAGAGATGTAGAGTGGCTGGTGGTCCCTGGCTGCTGCTGTGTGAGCCATCCCACATCCTCCCCTGATCCCAGGCACCCTAGAAGGCTCTGGACCACCTCACAGGCCCCGCCATGCCTGTCTCTCTGCAGTCCAGTGCCTCGTCTTCATTGGTGGCCGGGACGTCCACACACACAGCACTGACCTCAGCCCCATGGCCTCCCCTTCACTGCCAGGACTGTTTTGTTCCTGCAGGGCTCAGTATTTGTTATTTTTTTGCTGTGATCAGACAAGGTGGACCTCTGGCCTGGCCTGTGCCAGTCAGGGGTCATCTTTGGAAGTTAGGGGTCATCTTTGGGAGTTAGACACAGCTTGGCCTTTGTGAGGAAGTGTAATACAGACGGGACAGAAGAGCAGCCTGCAGGTCAAATAAAGTGAGTGTGCACCAGAGAGAGCAAGAGTTCGAAGGGGTGGCAGGGCTGCAGCGTGCAGCTCCATCGCCTGCCGCAGCCCGAGCACATGCACCTGCCCCAGGGTCTGTGAGCTCACCCCCACCCCAGGGGGCATCCCTGTTCAAGGTCGCCTCACTGGGAGTTTTAATTCATTGTACTCAAGGAAAATCACCAACAACTTTATAATTTCCTGATTCAAACTCAGCAGAAGTGCAAGATACCAGCCCCCTTCCTGAGATTATGTGTCCACCCAAGAACCATCCCTGCCCCCCATGCAGACAACCAGACACACTCTTCTCCCACCCAGGACGGTGCAGGGGACCTGTGCAGGGCTACAGTGCAACTTCATGTCAGGATCCGAATCTTTAAAGACAAAAGAAGACACCCATGTGTCCCTCCAAACAGCATCCACACACACATCACCACACATACACACATCGCACACGTGTGCCTGCAATTGTCATGCATACATCCACAATGTACACACACCCCCCAAGTCCAGCTTCTCTTGGTCTTTGCCACCCAAAGGCTCTGGGCAGCCTCACCTGGCCTGGCCTCCACCAGCACCGGCTCAGACACGTCAGACGGCTTCCCCGGCCCGCTGGCATTCACCGCCCGCACTCTGAACACGTAGGTCTGACCTTGCTGCAGGTCACAGACCTGAAGGACAGGAGAGACCAGGTGTTGGTGGCGACATGAGGACAGCCCTGCTGCTGTGCATGTCTGCGGAGGAACACATCTTCTGTCTACGAGGCAGGTGTTTCTGCTCGGAAGGCTGCCCACAGTGAGCTAGTGCAGCAGTCGGCAGCAGGGACCCACACGCGGCACCATCGCACTGAGAGGGACGGTGGACGTGGGTGCAGGGCTCTTCCCTACATGCTTCAGAGCAGAATTCTGTCAGGTTTGTTGAACCAGCCTGGCTGGAGCACAGTTAACATAATTTGTGAGACTAAATATTCTTTAAAATGTGATATTTTTACTGCAAAATCACCATCCGGGCACATCGGAATCAAATCTCTGACTCTGCATACACACAGTGCTGTCTGTGTCACAGCTGGACTCTACACACTCACGTGTCTTACACACAGACTGGCTGCTTCCCACAGTGACAGTGTCGCGCAGCGGGCGCTGCCCACAAGCTTCCAGGCACACAGCCAGTGCCCGGCAGCGGGCCAGACGCAGGCGTCTCGGTCCGACTGCACCCCAGGCCCTCGGCCACAGACCAGGCCTCTGCCTGGGGGCAGCCGGGCACATTCACAAGTGTGCATGTGTCCGCAGGGCCTTCAGGTCCCAGGACAGTTGTCACAGCTGATGATGAGTAGACCTTGCACGTGGCAAAGTAGCGACAGTTGGAGGAAGGATAGAGCAGTTCATGCAGAGCGTGTGCATGTGCACGTACGCATGTGTGTAGGTGTGTGTGCATGTGTGTGAGGTGTTCATAGCGGGGGAGGTGCACAATCACAGGAACTAAGCCAGTTAGAGCTGAGGCTGGAAAGGCAGGATGTCGCGTGCGACAGCCCGCCCTGTTCAGGGCCGGAAACACGGGCTCTCACTGGAAAGAGAGGCGCGCCGCTCAGGTCCCCCGTCCCCTCTCCAGTGTGCTCTTCTGCCCTGCGCCGGGACCCCTCAGAGGTGCACCACAACCCGGGACATCGTCCTCAAGGGAGTTTGGTGGGGTGTGGATCAAAACACTTTCTCACAAAAGGACAAAGAATAAGTAACAAATCACCTTCAAGTAACGGTTTGGAGTGGTCGCCTCATTTACCGTCTTCCATTCTCCAGAATCCACCTCCTTAAAATCCACGAAATACCCAGACACGGGACTGCTGCCAGAGTACACGGGCGCCTTCCATAGCATGACCAGCGACGTGTCACGGACCTCACAGAACGTCAGGTCATAGGCAGGACCTGCAGGGGTACCAAGAACCTGGTGCCTGGGCACGTGCCGGACCCCACTCCCTCCTCGCACTACACAGCTCCGACTGGAGGCTCATGTGAGCAGGGGCCAGCCTGATGCTGGGGACAGCCCACCTGACATGCCCACAGCCTTCTCGGCACTGGTGACTGTGGGTGCCCACGCTGGGCCAGCATGTGGGCATCAGGGAAGAGCTCAGAGGGAAAGCGCCAGGTGGCACCCTGGGCTGGAACCTGCTCTCCAGGAGTCTGATGGTGTCTGCCTGCTGGCCCAGGTCCCAAGAGCAGCTGGTGCAGGGGAGGAGCAGGACCCCCCCACCTCCCTCAGGTCACACCAAGTACCCCTGTTTGCCTCCCTGTCCAGAACAGGTTCTCCCCTGGGCTGTGCCAGGGGCCAAAGGGACTTCATCAGAACAGGGAGAAAAAGAAGAGGGAGGGAAGGAGGCAAAGAAAGGAAGAAGGGAAGGGAAGGGAAGGGAAGAGAGGAGAATGGAAGGGAAGGGAGGAGAAGGGAAGGGAAGGGAAGGGAGGAGAAGAGAAAGGAAGGGAGAAGAAGGGAAGGGTAGGGAGGAGAAGGTAAGGGAAAGAAGCAGAAGGGAAGAAGAGGGAGGAGAAGGGAAGGGGAGGGAAAGGAAGGG